>KL260449.1:0-10387 GCA_000699545.1 Podiceps cristatus | reverse complement strand
AATATATAGCATAATACACAAATTTCAATAAATTCGAGAACGGATGGGAACCTGAAATGCGATGTTTAAAAAGCTATGCGCACCTGGGGACTGTGTTTATTAAAATGATGTGGGTGTGCTCTTTATGTACCTGGGGTGGACCCTCCTTGCTGCTGCCCGTGGTCCGTAATGTGCAGAGATGGAGCATGTCCCCATGCGGGCTCCTGGGCTTTGGGAGCCCTCCTGCCCCACACGGGTGAGGGCTGGGGACCCTCAAACTGCGGTGTCTGAAACTGGGTGGGAGGAACCACTCCGCAGCTGTTAAGAGATTTGTTGACTTTCTGTAATTGCACAGTATTTTTTGCTCTTACTTGATCCTGTGAGATCGGATTTTCAAGACAGTTCCTGGGGTTTCATTGTTATTTTTTCTCTTGAAAGAAAAAAGGTAGTTTTTGAGTTTCTTTCTTCCAATGCTTAACTTTTTGTAAAAAATACCTGTCACCAATGGAAGTCGTCTTGGTTTCAGGAAGGGATTTAGGCTTAATATAAGAGACCTGCGAGATAGGTGGGCAATGAGGGGTCTTCTCTGAGCTGGCCGGTAGGCCGTGCTTCAGGTCTCTGACATGAGCAGGGCTGAGACAGCCCTCGTGTAGCTGGTGGATTCACTGCCATTGAGCCCTTGGGGGATCGGTGCTTCTGCCTCTCTGTGGAGATGGTGGAGATTTGTCTTGATCACTGAGCAGAAAAAATGTTGAAGATCTTAAGCTCTTTGCAGAGCGTGCAGGCTGTTTTTTGCCTCCTCCTAACACGATTGTTACGGGCTCAGCCTTTATTAACTACAGCCAGTTGCTATATAAGCCATTCTTTTATTTTGAATAATGAAGAAAAAGTACTGTGCCCTTCAGCTATATATATCAGATCATTTCATAAACAACTAACGTTAAGGTAGCAAGCATCTCTGATAGCCTGGCTCCTTGGTGTCATGGTCTCCCATCATAATTGCGGGGGGTGGGGTGGCATTTGTAACTGTAGCTTAGTAGGAATTTTGACTTGCTTTTGCTCCTTTGTGGTGATCCGTGGTGTGTCTGGTCTTGACTGCATCGCTTGGATTGTTGATTAGCAGCTGTCTGAAAAAGTATGCTGGGCTAGAAATCGTAGCCAGAGCTGCTTTTTTTCTTTAACCAGTATTACTACAATTGTATTTCAGGTGGCCAGAACTGTCTGTGCTAAGACATAATTCTGCTTGATGCTAGCTCAGTGATATTATAACAAAGTAATGATAGCATTGTGTGATGCCTTGGAAATCTTTTTGATATTGGGGGGGGGGGTCAAGGGCTAAGGAATCAATCCTAATTAGCCATCAGAGTAACTTTAAGTGAATATAACTGCATGAAATGCAGATCCCTATATACTACCTGGAATTTCATGCATTAGGATAGGAGAAAGGGTGTGGCCAAAATGCTCTTGCTCCTTATGATTTCTGGTGTTTGCAATGGCTAGCTGATTTCTCACTGCTGATGTGTTTAGTTGCCTGAAGGATGTGGCCAATTTGGCAGCAAACTGGCCATTTGAGGTCCTCTGGACAGGCGCATACAAAGGAGTGTAACACCATATATATCCCTTACCTTGTTAAGAGATTGCGTTGAGCCCAGCATGCTGAACACTCGTGTTAGCGATTCCAGAAGCGTACCACTGATGCCTGAGTTTGTAAATCCTGTTGTAAGATGTCTGAATAGTGATACTGAAGAAAGAGGGGCCTCTAATGTACATGGCCTGTAGGGTATGTATATGGTGCCATATTTGGAAATGAGGATTTAACAGTGCCATTCTTCACATAGCTTTTCTGCTCTTAACTCCTCAAATAGGAAGCAGTAACAGATGTTAATTGTTCTGCCTAGTTCCTGGGTGGTGTAAACTGACATCTTCTCCTTGGACTTTTAGCAGTATCAGTAGATTGGCTGTTGTTTTAGTGGAGGTCATACAGGAACAGTGGAAAGCCTGCAAATGTTATCTGTTAGTCAAGCTGAAGTGGACAAGGTACTTGTAACTTGTTGGGCAGAACATCTTATTGCATATTTTTTTTTTGTAACATCCATGTTTTTCAGGGTAAGTTCTGTCAAGAGCTATCCCAATTGTAGCAACAAGGGAATTGTGTTCACTTCCCTGCACATCATATAAAAAGCAGAAAGCTATTTCTTAAGGATGTCTCCATCTAGACAGATCTAACTTCCGTATTGAGACCTATACCCATTGTTTTGGGAGATGTAAGGATATTATGATGACAGGTACCTTAATTTGTAGACAAAAAGGTGTTGCTTGGTTCTGTAACTCTTACTCCTTGGAAGTGAGCTATCTTGATACACTTAAGTTCCAGGAGGGGCATCAAGAGCTTGTTTGTTCAAGAACATTTTGACAGTTCTGAGAAACAAATTATATTATTGTTCAAATGGCTTGGGCAATGTGCCTTGTAGACTGTCTGCAGACTATACTGGATTACTGAGTAAAATCACTTCTTAAAATATCCCTGATCATCCAGACTATCAATTGTATGTGTTTTTTCTGAAGAATGTGATAATTTTATAGGCCCTCTGAAGTCATTAGAGGTAGGTTTGCTACCAACCTTGCAACTGGGGTGGGGGATAAGATGAAAGCTAGAAAGTGGAGGAAATCCTGTTTAAATGAGCAACAGGCTGGTGGTATAGTTAGAAGTTAATACTCGACTTTCTGATATATGAACCTACTTAGATTTATACAGAGTATTCCTTAACTCAAAGCACAACTGGCTATAGTAGCCTGTTATTATCCTACCTTTTGTATTCTGAGGACCAGCTGCTCCTTGGTACTGTTGATAATATAAAGTAGTGTCTGTTGACAAAGTTACTGAGCAATCCACAGTAGCGAAGAAATACCCATATGGACATCAGAGGATGCTCTAGTATCTCAGGTATGGTGAAGGGTGAGCTAGTGAGATCTTGAATACCTGTCTCACTTCAGAAATTTATCCCCCCGGAGAAGAAATCTGTAGTAGTAGCAGAAGACTGGGGATACTGCTCAATAGCTGTCAGAACAAAGTTACTGAGCAATCCACAGTAGCGAAGAAATACCCATATGGACATCAGAGGATGCTCTAGTATCTCAGGTATGGTGAAGGGTGAGCTAGTGAGATCTTGAATACCTGTCTCACTTCAGAAATTTATCCCCCACAGAGAAGAAATCTGTAGAAGTAGCAGAAGACTGGGGATACTGCTCAATAGCTGTCAGATCATTCAAGTATTAAACTGGCATTTTTACCTTCTTAAGACTTGTATCTGGCCTTCCACACACAGGAGAAATGTGTTTTGAATAGGTAAGTATTATGTTGACTGATTGTCTGGGCCTGTCTATTCAGTGAGATCCTCCATGTGGTTTTAACTGTTGAGGATCTTTGGAGCTTTAACAGTCTCTTGGCCTTTCCATGCAACTGCATCACCAGATGAAAAGGACTGAGGGAAGAGCTACATAGATGCTTCCTTTTTCCACCTTCATTTTCCAGTTGGAAGTGACTGAGTGGAAATATAAGCCCAAAAGCAGCTTTGTGAAGGGAGACACTTCCCTAAGATCAATATTTGCGGGGTCTTCTTATGAACAAAATACTCCTGTTTTCTACCAGGAGAAAATTGTGACCACTCTGCATTACAATGCCTAATTAATTTTTTATGGAAAATGAAAATTCTGATTTGTGAAACTGAATTTCAGCTTACTTCAGATTAAAACAATCTAGAATGAAAGTAACAACAGACACCTCTCTGAGGAAAGGCTGAGTTCTGAAATACAAACTGGATTGATGTTTTAGTAAAATGATCTGGTAAGTATTTTGAAAAAAAACTTTGTAATGAAAAATTTGGTGACGTGGATGGTGTCAGAATTCTCGAGTTTTATTTCGAAACATTCTGGTGAATTGATGCTGGTTTCCAAAGTTCAAGTTTATCAAGTATGGTTCTGCAAAAATTTTTCTGATCAAAAAACTTGACCACAGTGGGTTTTGTCTTATACAGAAAGGCTATTGTTCTCCATGTGTTTTTTTGTTTTGTTTGTTTTTGTTTTGTTTTGTTTTGTTTTGTTTTTTTCAATTGGACTTACATGTTGTTTGAGAGACAGGCTAATGAAGCATCATTTCTTTCCCCCCCCCCCCCCCCCCTTCTTTCTGCTCTCTGATCCTTCCCTTCAGAGTACAAACTTCAGTTGTCCAGGTAAATGTTAATGAGTTTGTAGTTGGCTATGCAGTGGAAAGGGGTATCTGCAGGTTTAGATAGTTCAGTCATAAACTAAACTTTTTTTTTTTTCTTTTTTTAAACCTATGTATTCAGTAGTCTTACTCTTCTGACCACTTTCTTGGAATGAAAACTGAAGAACTACTTTTCGTTCAATACTGTGCACCACATTATTTGGGCAGGTGAGGGGAGCCCAAAAGCCTGCTTCCCAAAGTTCATGATTGAGAAACTTGACAGATTTTGGCCTCTTAGTCTTTTTATATGATTAAAGAAAAACAAAACAAAACCCCCTTTTTTGAAAATATGGCCAACAGTCAGGAAAGTAGACTTTTTTCCTGGTTTGACTATATACTGCATCTGGTGTCTCCCAGCACTGCAGTGAAACTACATGTATTATTTTATTCAGATTTAAGGGTGAATAAAGTCCTAATTGCAACAGCACACATGAAAGGGCAAGCAACGAATGGATTGCCTGATCAGTACTTCTTTTAGCAATGTGGCGATCATAATGCATACTTAATGTGTACGTTTTGTGTATACCTGTGCTTTTCTTGTTAGTCTCTAAGAAAGCTTTAACTTGTCCCTGACTCTTAAGCAGTTTGGATCCTTTTATGGTCACTTCTTTGGGGCTTTTTTTCCTTTCCAGGCATACTTTTTGTGCAGTTTTGCTGTTGCAGAGCAATGCTCTAAATCTTGCTAAGGTTCATTTAATTTCCTGCCATTATCTTTTATTGGTCACTTTTTTATGAACTGAAGTCCTAGTTGCTAATAAAATTAAACTTATAGCTTTGAAATGGCTGTGGTAAGACAGAACGGGATCTGAATTTCATCTCATTTTCAGCCTCAAACTTTGCTTGGGTTAGGTTTTGCCTTTTGTTGAAAACTGGTCTCCTTTGTCAGTCAGAGGTGATGGATGGTGGCACTGGGAAAAAGTGGGTCAGTCCTGTAGAGACTGGATAAGAAATCCCCTGCTGACCATTACACAGCCTGTTAGAAATCACTGACCATGACTTGACAGTGTAGCACTTCTAATCTCTGTTTTGGACAGGGCTGGACATGGGGGAGACCACAAATGGAGCCAGGCAGATGTCAATGGAAGCTCCTGTGGTGCTCGCTCTTCCCTTTACCTTATTTTCAAGCCCCTGCTACATCTAGCTGTCACGCTATCCCACGTCTAACCTTTCTGGTCTCTCTAGTGGAAATTAGTGCTACCTTAACTTGTATTAATCCCTATTAGAGTCTAATCTACTCTTACTGCTCGGCTTTCACGGAGCAAAATAGGCTTTGGAGTGTGGGGGTTTGTTTTTGTGTGTGAGCGCTTAGTCTGAATGTGCACCAGGGCTCCTTGCACCCTGCGTGCTGTCCACTCTGCTTCCTGCAGGTTTTAGTCTGGTGGCAGCAGTTCCTCTGTGTCTGGCTTCTCCCACCTGGCCAGTTACTGACCCAACCTTCCCGGCAACCCCCTGTAGCTCTGAGCTAGCTGGGCTGGTCTGACCAAGTGCTGGCCACCTCCAAGGCAAGGCTGGCTGGCCTTGCTCTGTGCTGGTCAGTCTGGGAGCTGCGAGTCATGAATAGCCTGTTCTGCCTGAAGTTATGTTGTCTTTTCCTTCCTCACTTCTTGTCTTTTGGGCAGGGTGCCAAATACCCTGAGGTTCAAAGAGATTGTGGGGGTGCGTATGTGTGTGTGTGTGTATGCATGCGTGCAGAGGAAGAGCCACAGCTGAAAACTGGAGGCAGCGGTTGAGGTGCAATGTCTGGCATCGCTGCTCGCATACCACGAACGGCGATGGGGCTGGTGGGTGGTGCAGTAGCAGATAGTTGGGGTGTAGCACAGAGGGCCGTGGCTGGGAGTGTGGGACCATCTCCTGGGTAAGAGGCAGAGCTGTCTGCACGGGAAGACTGCTTGCTGCATATGTTTTACATTACCAAGACTGTATCTGGCACCAAAACCAAAGGAGTTGGTTATCACTGCTCTTTTTCCTTTGTTTCCAAGACTTAAACAACTGCAGGCTGTTAGGGCAGTTTGTGTGGTGGCTTGGTCCTGTGGGAGTGCTCTCAGACAAACAATTCACTTTGATCTGTTGTAACGGGAGCGGTAATCCTGAGGCACCGCTTCCTCAGGAATTACTGTTTTCTGCAGCTTGTGAAAGTTATCTTCTGGTAGACATAGAAGCATGTCACGAGTCAGTTATAGCCACCTGGTAGGCTAAAGGTGGTGTATTACATTTTACCTATGCTCTACCCACTAAACCATTTTGTCCAGGCAAAATGCTGGTATTCTCAAGCCATTTTCTGTTAGCTACAGTTTAGTAACTGAACCAAGAAAATCTCTTCAGTAGCCCCTTCCCTCTCCTCTGTGTCACTATTTCTCAAGCATATACCTGTATGAATTTCAAGGTGCAGTATTCAGTCTTGCATCATACAACCCACTGGAAGCCTGGACTTTACCTGGAGGTGACTGATAAATCCTGAGATTGAGATTCAATCTCTTTATGGAAAATGAAGAATGTTTTGGAAATAACCCCAAGCAAATCTAATGTTCTGTTTCCAAGAACCGGCTTGTATATGGCTTGTATATGGACATGGCCATGACTTCATATTACTCTCTGCTGGTTAGTGAGTGCAAACGTTGAAGTGAACAGTTTTTCTCCTCTAGAAGGAGAAAATGCTTGGCTTAGTTCATGGTTGGCACAACAAAATCATCCCAGCTTTAGGTGCTTGTTAATGAGGTAGGTATTGCACATAGGAGGAGAAGGCGCTCTTCATAGCCTTTCACTTGAAACATTTGGGTGAGAAAAGGGCTCGGCCTCCTATGCCAAAAAAACCTCTAGGAAATAAACACTAGCAAAACCACTAAATGCTCTCAGAAAATGCTGTGGAGAAAGCGTGTGCTTTATGATTTGACTCTGTAATAATCAATATATATGAAATGAGTTAAGGATGACCTGTGTCATTAACTTCTAACTCTGTCTGGTGCAAGACAGTACAGTTGATCCAGTTTTAATGAAGTCCCTCTGAAGGTGTGTGGATACTTGATCTGCATTTACCTTGATCATAGCATCTAGGGGGTTGCTTTTAATTACCAAGTGGTGAGAAGGGAAAAACAGATTTTCTTTGTCTATCATTTTTCAAGAAAAAGTTTCAGTAGAACTTGCTTAGAAGTATTATCATACATAATATCCCTATTAGCTTTGTTATGTTATCTATTATTGACTGATAAAAACCATTTGAGTTTCAGTTGCAACCTCCTGAGATTTCCCATTACAGGTGTAGAAGTGCTGACAAGCAGACAAGAGAGCTGTATTAGCATATTAACCAAAGCATTCTCAAAATATCCTAGACATAATTTTTTTTTTCTTTAATTGTGAAATAGAAGTTACAAAAAATAGAACACTTATTGTGTAGTATTTCTTCTTAACTATATTGGGAATAAAAAGCAAATGCAGCTGGCTTACTGGATGATGACTTCCAGGAAGTAATGATTGTAACCCTTTACATAATTAGCTGCTGTGGGAAACGTCACTGACTACTGCAGATTCATGTAAATGGGCTGCCCAGACTCCTTAACTGACTCAGTGCTTACTCATCTGAATTACTCCACGTGTAGGATCTGCTAGAAGTTTGTTCGTGCTGTCTTGTGCCAAGAGTCTTCAAGATGCTGCTTTGACTTGTTTCTTCTAAGGTATCAGAAGTGGAATGATGCACACTTTTGGCTTTGCTCTATCTGCATGTTAAACAAAAGAAGGAGATGTGCTGATCCTCTTTCACTTTCCAGTGTACATTCTCTCATGTGGTAGAAGAAACCAGTCTTTTCTGTTCTAGCCAGTTCCAGAGTATCTCCTTCCTGAAAATCGGAGGAATCTGCTCATGTTTATGAAGTACAGAGTACAACAGAAGTCTAATAAGATTCAGTGATAGCTCTTGTATGGCTCTGTTCTTTCAACAGCCTGTCGTCTTATGAGCCTTGCTGTTGTCTCCTTTTCCCCTCTGCCTCTTTTTTAAGAGAAGAGAGGATAAACAATCTAAAGTGTTAAGTCAGAGGCAAGAAAAAATAAGAGTTCATTCAGTACCAAGATGAGCAGGCATCTGAAATGAAACTTTCTAAGTCAACAATTAAGTTACTGTTCTGGAAAGTAATAGAGAAATTGAAAGGATTACAAGTCACTTTTTTTTTTTTATGTTATAGAACATAAAGATGATCTATTATTTTACTTCCTCTGCTGAAAAAAAAACACTTTAGCCTTCCATCATTAACTTTTTTTTTTTTTTTTTTTTTTTTTTTAGGATAGCAACTGTCCAGTAAATAATCTTTCCTAAAAGATTATACATTAGGATTGCCTGTAGTAACAGCAGGCTGGACTTGATGGTCCACACTGTCTCTTTCCTTAACATTTAATATTCCTGGTAGTTCAGGGCACTGTGTCAGACAGCTGTCTAGTGACCCTACATTGTTTTCCTTGCTTGCTAGATACACTGCGATACAAGCCTCTATACCAAAACATGCTGCGACTAAGCTGATAGGCATAAAGTTACTTGTATTCCTTTGACAGTGTTTTTGTAGGCATTCAAAAGGTATACTAAAAAGAAGTTCTCACCCTTATTACAGGATACTTAACACATCATGGGTGTTATAAGTGTTTAGATGGCACAGCACCCCTTTCCTCTTGCAGATCACTAATTTGATTAGTAGTAGAAATGAAAGTATATAAACTCTTGTTCATAGGTGCTTTATGCATGTGGCAAATTAGAGTCTCTGCATTCTTGGCATAAATGATACCAGCTCCATGAAGAACCAGCTGTGTAATGGAAGGCTACCTTGTTTGTTTTGTGTTGCAAATGGATAACTGGTATGTTTAAGAACTTAATTTAAGAATTTGATTTAAGTTTAAGAACTTGACAACTATGCTGTCTTTGCTGTCCAACAGACTACTTGAGGCTAAGATGCAATGTAATAGGGTTGTGTGAATTATGCGTCTCTTTAAGGCTGCCTTCATTTATTTGTGCCTTTTTAACTTCCAAGTAACAGTGCATAAAATTAGTGAGATTCTTAATGTCATGACAGAAAATAAAACAAAAGCATTAATCTCCTCAGATACCCTTGCACTGAAGTCACAACCACGTGCAGAGTGAGAGAAGGACCCCCTGTACAGAAGAGATGCGGAAGCCCGGTGCAGGTAGCAGGTCCCCACTTACTAGTGGCTCCTCTCCTCCCAGGGTGCTGCAGCAAGTGCTGTCATGCGCATCGCTTCTTCCCCAGCAGCCTGCTCTAAGCAGCCTGTGTGCATCTGCAGCTGAGCTCATCGGATTATTGTCGACTGTATTGTAATCTTTTAATTGCCAGCCACTTCTGATGCCATGATGTTGTAGTTGTGGGTCAAATCCCATGCTGCTTAAGCAATACTCCCACTTCTGTCTTTACCTTCATCTGTGGGATGGTGGAATATACTACCCCTTGCAGATTTGATCGTATGACCTTTTTGAGAAATGGGCAGCCAGGGGCATCTTGAACCATCCTGTTGCTTGTACCTGACTGAAGTTACTGACCTTCACTGGAGTCTAGACAGACAGCTCTCTATCAACAAACTTCTTTAGGCCAGAACCTATAAATTTGGAATATGGAATAAAATGTGATTTTTTTTCAGGATTCTGTTGAGCCTGAGAGGTTATGGGTTCTGAAAGTTGAGGGTTTTATTTTTTTTTTCCTCCTTTGAGGAGTCTCCTTTGAGACTACTTCCTACTTCAGGTGCCTTCTGCCAAGGCTTTAATCAATTATCATGATAACCATTGACAAGGACAAGGGGGAATGGATTAAAGCTGAAGGAAGGAAGGTTTAAATTAGATATTAGGGGGAAGTTTTTTACAGAGAGAGTGGCGAGGTGCTGGAACAGGCTGCCCAGAGAGGTGGTGGATGCCCCATGCCTGGAGGTGTTCAAGGCCAGGTTGGATGGGTCCCTGGGCAACCTTGTGTAGATCCAGGCCAGGAGGTTGGTGTCCCTGCCTGTGGCAGGGGGGTTGGAACTCTGTGATCCTTGAGGTCCCTTCCAACCCAGACCTTTCTATGATTCTATGATTCTAAATAAAGGCACCTTAGGGAGGCATGATACCTGGTCTTGTGGAGATGTCTCTGTTATAGAATCACAGAATGGTTAGGGTTGGAA
>KL260448.1:14522-39189 GCA_000699545.1 Podiceps cristatus | reverse complement strand
AAAAAAAAACAAAAACAAAAAAACCCCAAACCCCAATGCTTCTACCTTTGTAGGAATTGCTACTGTGAGTGTCCTGTTTTCCTGAACTTTGTGTTGAAATAAATCCACCTTCATGCGTAATGATTTACTGGGCATCTTGTGTGATCGTATGCGGATTATCACAGATTTGGCAGTGTGTTTTGTGTCTAGACGGCATTTGTGATGGTAAAACACAGCGGTTGGAGCAGTAGGAGTCTCAGTGAAAGCTGCTGTGTAAAGATTTTTGTGAGTGTTTGCAGGCGATACTGTTTATTACCACATACCGTGAGCTTGGGGTTTGTGATCAGTTTTGCTGTGCAGTGCAATAATGTCTTTACTGGACAAAGAAATGTTAATGTGGAACTCAAACTCCCAGCACTGAGAGCTGTTAACAATAGGATTAACAAAATGTATCTGCTATACTCTTTGAGTTGGAGTAGTTATTAATATCACTAAGGTGTAAGACCCCTATTTGCTCCCGTTCTTTGGGACAGTAAGCTCTCCTACTGTGTATTTGTATCATAAGAAATTATGTATTGCTGAGCAAACGAAGGTGATGTGAGGCGAAAGGGAGGAAATGTAAACTAGGAGAGATTTGGGTGCCTTTTTTGTCTTTTTTTTTTTTTTTTTTTTTTTTCCCCCTTGGATGTGAGAAATGATGAAGAGGTCCTCTAAAGTTGGCTGGGTATGTTATGGAGATGAGATAAAGTGAAAAGAATATAAGGGGAGTTGGAAGCTGTCAAAAGAAAGGTGAGAAGACAAGTGAGGTTTTGGGGTTTTGATGAATTAGGGCACACAGTGTTAATGTTGAGACTGCATTATGTTGTGTTCTGGACACATCCTTATGGGGGTAGCAACTAGTGATGATGGCTTGCGCTGAACTGTACATGCCCAAAGACTTCTTTAAAATGCTCTGCTGTTATTTCTGTTGCTCTGGACTTGAAGACTGTGACTAATTGTTTCTGTGGATGAACTGAGCATGCAACATGAGTTACCTTAAGTTTAAATTGTCCTGGTTGCATACATGCG
Source organism: Podiceps cristatus (assembly GCA_000699545.1). Taxonomy (NCBI): domain Eukaryota; kingdom Metazoa; phylum Chordata; class Aves; order Podicipediformes; family Podicipedidae; genus Podiceps; species Podiceps cristatus. Next base: position 38,142 of record KL260448.1, on the reverse strand, counting down.
TTGAAGAGAAAGTAGGGGTTTTTTTCTTTTTTCTTTTTTCCTTTTTTTAAAAATTCTGTTATGCTGATGTACATGCTCACTGAAGGTGCAAATAGCCCTAAATGTTATTACAACCAAATACAAAAGACAAACTTTTTTTTAAAAAAAAGTGTTTCAGAGTGTTGATGTGACTTCAGTAGGACAAACTCCTGCAGTCCCATGCTGGAACATGAGGAATAGTAGATGTTTCGCTTTTTAACCTATTTGTGCCTGAAGCTCATTCTGTCTTTCCCTGCAGATGTTACCCTATGGCCTCTGTACTTCCATCAGTCAGCCTGGTTTTACTGTGATAATTTAGGAGTTAGTTCATGTGCATGTAATGGACAATGAATTTTTGTCTCTCACTGTTAAATGACTTCACTGATGGCCTTTGCTCACTGAAACACCAATGCCTTAAATTTCTGATTGTTCTGCTGAATAAAAATGTTTAGTAATGGTGTCACTTTTAATAGTTTCTGAGCTGACTTGTGCACAGCGGAAATTGAATTCTGTACCAACAGTTACATTCTTGTTTCTCTCCCTTCTTTGCAATATGAAATTATTTCAGGACTCTTAAACCACCTCACAGTTCTCTAGGCTTGTGTAAACCACTATTTGCAATTTGCTAATTGCCCTGAAGACTAACTCCTAAGTAATCTTGGACATCCTTGTTGGTTAATACGAGTTAATAACTAGTCTGCTAAAAAAACAGCTCAGGTGGTATTACAAGACACTTTAAACCTCTTCTGTACCCTGTTTTGGGGATGAGTAGCAGGCTTATGTGTATTTAATAAATGAAATGTCTGAGTTATGTGGAAAAAACTTTCACTCAAGGATTCCCTTTGCAGAGGGAATCCCTGTGATACTGCATGTCTTTTCATCAGAGTTGTCCTATTTCTAGCTTGCTTTGCAACATAGGCCTTTTCAATGATTTCAGTTCCATTCATATTTCCTGCTTTCAAAACTTAAAATTTTTGATTGCTATTTCTGTTTGTTTTGAGAGGAGAAAGGCAGAATGTAAGCAGCAGCTAGAGAAGTAAAAGGCAAAATCTCTTTAGGAAGCTAGAAAATGAAAGTAAAATTTCATCCAGAAAAACTTAACATGGGAAGTAACAGATATATTTTTAATATAGAATGTTAGATTATAGCTCTTGTATGGTCATGCTGTAGATTTTTGTGAGCCAATTGCTATAAACAATAACCTTGTTTTACAGTAGCTGCTGCTGTATTATTGCTTAATCCTACTCTTGAGCAAGAAGCTTTTTTTTTTCCTTGTTTTTTTTGTTTGGTGTTTTTTGTGTTGTTTGTGTGTGTGTGTGGTGTTTGTTTTGGGTTGGGGTTTTTTTGTCTTTTTTCGTTGGTTGGTTTGTTTTTTTTCCATGTGTTCTGGTAAGTGTGCCTCTGGTCTGGTTACCTGAAAGGGAATGAGTAGCTTAGACACTCTTCTGCCTTCTTAATGACTAGAAAAGGTAATTGTGGTAAGTCATCAGAGAGGAAAAGCTTTTCTGAAGAGAGGTAAACAAAGTGTAAGTTGGATGCTGTGGTGCTAGTGTTTGCATGACTAGTTATGTGAATGAGGGTGGTGTAGGTACACTTCTACAGCACTTCCAGAGGTGCTTCTGCGGAGCCAAGACCGTCTGTCACTTTAGTTATTTCAGACGTAGCCTTTACGAACCCTTTAGTAAAGGATTGCTTGGGAAAAGCAAACCTAACCAAAAGCAATGCAGAAGGTGGTCTATCAATAAATATTTTGATTGTGAGAAGTCCTAATTCTGTCATTATTCAATAGATTAAAATTCAACACCTTGCCCTTTGCTTGGATACTGACTTCCAAAATGAATGACTTGTCATGTCCCTCATCTCTTTCTTAAAAATCGCAGCCTGTACCTCAAGCAGAATCAAGATGTGCACAGTAGAAGTTAAACTGTGTGTGATCATTATGTAGTTTCATTTCATAGGTGTTCTTCAGGTCCTTATCTTCTATTTTGGGGTAGTCTGACAGTGGATCTACATAGGAATATTGAGGTGAAGGAGTCTGCATGATACTCTCTTACTCTAGTAAAGTAGTATGACAATGTAAATAAAATACACAGATGATAAAATTTTTAGATTACCTAAGTTTTGAACATCTATTGCCCTGAAGCGAGGGCAATCAACTTGAGCATCGGTTAATTTGAGGGGAAAAACAATACAGGATGCATCGGAATTGCTGTAGTCTCACTGAACTGATAGTAAATCAGAGACTGTGGTGCAGCAGTAGTAAACTCGTGCTGGTAAATGAGTGGAGAAATGATACTGCCCAAATTACAAGCAGTTGGATTTTATACTTCTGTTCTTACTGTTCAGAGGATGCTGTACCGTGTGCTGTGGTACTTACTGTGGGATAAAGAAAGATGTGTAGGTATGCAAGGAAGAGGCAAAGACAATGAGCTGGAGTGTAAGGCATATGCATAGATTAGCACTGCAAGGGTAGCAATATACTACTGTGCAGACCAGATGCTGAAATTCAGCCTTGTCCAGGGGCCATTACTCAGGCTTTGTGCGAATTCACCCTATACAAGACTTTAAAGCAATTGAATAACACTAAATTGCCTCTTAAGTCATCTGTAGAAACTGACACAGATAGCAAATCTTTTATGCTTCAGGCATATGGAAGTGGTTTGTGATGCAAACCTACTATCTAAAGTGGAAGTACAGCATGGCTTTTGTGAGGCCTCATCTGTGTACCTCGATTGTATCTCGCTCTGAATGCTGCAAATGCCGAAAGTTTTACCTGGCTTCAAAAACTAGGCACAAAGAGCCTGATGAAAGAAAAATCCATTAAGGCTGTGGAGAAAGTGTCTTGTATCAGGCTGCTGGGAAGTGGGAGAGGACGTTGCCCACAGCCCTAAATGTCTCGTTTCCTTTTTTCCCCATGCTAGGGCAGTATTGGGTTAGGTGGACCTTGGGATTTGAGGCAGTATGGCTGCTGTTAGGATACAGCTGTATTTTGCTCTCCCTTTTGTATTTCAGTCAAACTTTTCCATCGTTTTCTGCCTGGGTGCCTGAGTACACAACAATTTAATTCTACTTACAAGATTCAGCTCAGGTCCTTGTATCTGCAGATGTGTCCCGAATGCTTCGGAAAGGACTGTGCTGTTCTTAAAGTTTGAAGATTGCAAAGAAGGGAACAGGATTAGGAGGGCACTACAAAACTTTTTCAGTGTAAGGATTCATAATTTCTGTGAATGAGGAACATGTGCTTACTTCACTGGTCAGATTTGTGTGAATGCAGTTACACCAGGCAGGTACAGGGCAGAATGAGTGTGCTGCATTTCCAGTTTAGCCAGAAGACCCACAGAAGGGAGGAAACTTATGGGTCAGTAAAGGAGGGCTAAATTAGAGGTTAGCATATTCAAGTGTCTAGACAGCAAATACAGACATACTGCACAAGTCAGTCTGTCAGGGAGTGGAGAGTCTAGATTAAAAAGCCATTTCAAAGGCATGTTGCCTGGATGGGGTAATCATGTGCTTAGACTTTTTCAGTGCATAAGCATAAGCTGAGTGAGGAAAGAGATCAAAAAAGGACACAAAGATTGACACAGATTCAGTAGCAGCTTAGACTGGAATGGAACTTGGTAAATTAAAAATAGCTGCTTGTTCACACTTGTGTTTCCCAGAAATGGCCACAGCCACATCTGTTTTTTACCATCCATTCTGTAATATTTGAATGACTTGCAGAAATGTTACATCCATCCTGCTGCTGTAGGGATGTTGTTATGCAGTCCTCCCAGGCAGAATTCATTCTTGAACCTCAGGCATGTAAACTGGTCATTAGGAAGCCAAGCTCTAGTCTGGTGAAATACCCAGAGCTTGCTTGGTCCCTGTTAGATTGGATGCTTTTAGGGCAGTGTTGAGAGATGTTCCACTGCAGGATGCTGGGCTGATCAACAGAAACAGAGGAGCTGATTCAAATCCCAGTCTAACTGCCCTGTTGCATCCTTCCTTACAGAGCCAGAGGGCTTGCTCTCAGCTGACCAGCTCAGCTGTGTTTTTATGCCCTTTAGGCACACACCATGTTTTACACAAGTGTGGTGTTATGCATAATGATGGTTTGGGGGAAGTTCCAGGAATCTGCCCTGCGTGCAGTGTTAGGGTCTGCAGCACTGTGGAAGTTCCTTTTCATCCTTCCTAAGAACATGTCATATTCTTTTACCTGTGTCTATTACACCATTTCTTTTTTTAGTGTTTGTCTGCCATGGTCGTCACAGTATATAGATAGATGTTGTCTTTGTGGTGAAGCTAAACGGCCTGAGAACGACAGGATGTATTCACACAGTATTTTGCAGGTACAGGTGTCTGCAGTGGCTGTTCTTCAAAACAGCTAGAAGCTATGTGAATAATGGCATAGTGCTCAGCTGGAACTGTTATACCCTCTGTATGTTGGCTTTGATAAACAGCCAAAGTGAGCTTGCATCTGAAAACCGCCAAGCACTCTGTGCATGTGTGTGGTGTTTCTTATCCTTGCCAGGAAAGGATTTCTGTCTCTGCTCTAAGAGGTCTCAGCTGGGCTGCCCACTGTGAGGAGCATATCTGATGCAGACGCCACTGAACTGGACCTTTCAGAACGTAAAGTTTATTATTACTCTATCAAAGACACCAAGGCAAGGGACATAGATCAGCTAGGCTGTCTGTGGAAGGAACCATTCCCAGGTGATCTGGTGATCTGCAGGACATGCTGCTGAGGCCCTACATCCACTGAGTCGATCTCCAGGTGCACCACGTTGCCTTGCCCAGCGTGAAACACGTGGATTGCTGTGGCCAGACCTTTGTTTGTCAAGACCAAACAGGAGCTCTTGAAAAATAACTAAATATTGTCATCATCGGTAGCTGTTGGATATTTTGTATTGGCAAGCCTAGAAGCCGTCAGTCTTTTACAGTCATAATGGGGCAGCAGGCTTCACTGAGATGGGGAAGAATCATAGAAAGAATCATAGAAAGGTCTGGGTTGGGGGGGACCCCAAGGATGATAGAGTTCTACCCCCCCTGCCACAGGCAGGGACACCAACCTCCTGGCCTAGATCTACACAAGGTTGCCCAGGGCCCTGTCCAACCTGGCCTTGAAAAAGAATGGTAGCAGTCAGCTCTTTGCTTTCTTTGTGCCTTTCTCTGTGGCTTGTTCTATCCCTTTTACCTATTAAAGGCAATTACATAGTCTGTTCTTTTGATAAAATGGTTTCTTAGAGTATTGTCAATAGGTGTGGCTTATGATCATGCCATTAAAAACATAACCCAGGGAGGCTTGGGATGCCTTATGTATCAGGTGGGTATTTGCGAGACCTCTGAAAGCAGAGGAAAATTTCATAGATTTTACGAGATCTGAAGTTGGAATAGTGTGTGGCTTTGGTGAGCGAGGAAGGTAAGAGCAGATTAAGGAGGAAGGACAGTGTTAAAGCTCAGCTGGTTCTCATTCTGAACCAGTAATTTCAGTTGAAAAACTATATATATATATATATATAGAAACTGTATTTGGAAATAGTTCAAAATGTGTCACTGTAGAAATTAATAGTTCGGTAACTTGATTCCCAAATAGCATAAAGTTAATTTTATTAATACTTGAGATACTGCCTATATATAGGGCATATGGAAGGGGACACAATGGTGTGCCAAGCATTTATATTTTGAGATGTGTGCTTGAGATATTTTCACTGCTGATCCCTTGCTACAGACATCCCTGACAAAGTAAGACTGTGCTGCTGAACTTGGTTCTGTATTTTTTTTTGTCATGTCAAAATGTGACATGTGCTTTCAATGTCTATTTATGAATGACATCTTTAAACTCCAGAGCCTAATGTTTACTTTCCTGAGTGCATCTTTGTGCCTACTTAATAGAACACTAATTTTCGGAGGAGTCAGGCACTACAGAACCTAATGATTTTGCTGGAAAAAAAGATTATTCAACATCTCTAAATTTCAGCGCTCATTTATTTCCATGTGTAGAGACAAGTACCTTAATATTTAAAATATTTATTTAGAATTATTTTTTAAATGTTGGTGTGTCTAGTCCCCTGTCTCTAGTTAAGGTTATATGTATGTGATCTAAATAACCTTTGTGAGGTTTAAAGGAAAAAAACTAAGGTCATGCCTTTAAGATCAGGTTGCCTTAAAACATTTCAAATTGGGCATCTCCAACTGAGGCAGGAGAATAGCTTTTCACTCTTAAACATACGTCATATGAATGTGTACACATATATGCATGTGTGTGTACAAGACAGGTGTTAACCACTTGTGTGTAGCAGCATTGGCTATGAGCAGATAAGAAGAATGGGAAATAGCTGATGTGGTCACACTAATTCTCAACAGACTTTTTGTACAACATTTCACAATATCTTTTTATCTCCCAACTTGCCTTTTCCTTTTTTTTCTTAGTGTTTGATTTACTGACTTCTTCACCAGCCTGTTGTATGTGGACAGAAAATGAGATTCTTCTTGTGCTTGCACCCAACACCCACACAATTCTTGTTTCAAGGCACTGAGAAATATTGCAGAGTGAGCTCCTGTGCTTGGTTCGTTCTTCTGAACCTTGTGGCAGTTGTTGGCATTTCTGTCTGTCACCAATGCAAGTTGGCAGGAAAAGCAAAGCTGGGGATGTGTTGACTGGCAGTTAGTAGAAATCCTGACAGACAGATGCCTTTGCAGATAATTGCATTAAAATAAGGTACTTCATTATTTACATTCTTATGAGACCATTTCTACATGAAGTGCACTTGATGTTTTATGGGTATTGGCTCTAGCATGAAGTCGGGGGCCGGGGCGGGGGAGGATTCCATGGTGAACCAGAATTTATTAATGCTGTAGGACTAATAATTTGCTTTGAGGAGTGAGAAACATGACCTTTTGAGCGTCTTGGTCTGCTGTTCATTATCTTCACACCTCGCATAAAAATGGATAGAATTATGAAAATACAAATGAAGGGAATAACCTGATTCTGTGTGTTTCCCGTTTCCCCCCTCTCCAAACCAAACCAAAGAACCCCGAAAATAAATACTTTCTCCTCCTTTAATATAACACATTGAAATACATTAAGTACTTTTTCAGACTCTGAATTGAATTATTTTCTGTGTTCAATTTTAAGCAATTTACAAGGGAAAATTAATTTATGCAATTTCTTGGTTTTAAGTACATTGCAGAAAATTCATGGGAAATATTTCATACTTCATTTGAGAGTTGAATCCAATTGATGCTGGAGGGTTTTTTAGCAACTAGATAGCTTGAATTTTTAGCAGATCTTTGATTTTGACAACTTTAAGTTATATGGTGCTTGTTCTGTCCTATGCGTCACCTGTTAATCAAAATGGTGTACCATAGTCAAATATAGAACCTTTAGTCAGTGTGAAGGCATTTGTGTTTTACATTTTTAGTATAGATTTGTGGTAATGAGATGGAGCTGTTCAAAGTAGATACAAAGAGTGAAGTATGATCGAACTGAATTTGCTGTTGAGCTTAAAATATGGGGAGGAAAAAAGTCTTCCTATTGTATGGCTGGAAGTAGCTCTGTGGGGAGCAGTGGGGCGAGGTCTGGGTGGTGAGGCTGCACCTGCATGGCCTGCAGCATGGCCGAAACCCAGCATCCGCAAGTCTAGAAGTCGCTATGATCTCGAAACTGCGCTCTCTCCCTTCCTCCACAGGGTCACTGCCAGTTTGGGAGCTAGTGTTTCTGCGTGGAAACTTCCTCTCTTCCTCCCGGGATCTGCTGAATGTCTTCACACATTTGGGGCAGACCAGCCAGTCCCTGATGCGTCTATACAGTCCACTGCAGCTTGTTTGTCTGATGTGTCCGGCCTTCAGCAGGCACAGACTTTGCTGGTCAGGGGCCTCTTTCACTGTTCCTACATGCTCATGAATGCAGGAAGAATAATTTTTGTAATTTAGCCACTGGGAATCCTATTCCAGATAAACTTTAACATTTCCAGGAAGTCATAGGTATTCTCTTTAAAACGTAATGAGTTTGTCTTTGTTTTCTCCTTCTCTAATTGGCACTTTCCATTCTAATAAACCAACACCCACAAACTATGAAGCCACATGATCTTTTCAGTTAATACAAATCGCCATTTCCAGTCCAATAGACTCAGTTAATTGTGCAAACCTGCAACACACCCATAAAGTGGCTATCTAATTTGTTATGCAATGATGAATCATGAAGGAAATGCGGAGTGTAATTAAATACAGTGATGCAAAGATAGTAGTATGAAGCCAAAATCAAAGTATAAATGATAATCATCTGTATTAAATGTTTGTTTCTGCATGTTGTTTTCAAAAATTACTTAAATGATAAGTTATCTGGCTACTGCACACATGCCTGGCATATGTTTTGACAAGTTAAAAAATTACCTGCAAACCTGTAAATAAGCTGAACCAAGTCTGCTATCAATATAATCTTTTGGGGAAGGAAAGGTATGTGGCCCAATCTCAGACTTGGCATGCAGGCACTTCCTAATTCTGGTGTGATCTCCCAAGTTTTCTGGACTTGCTGAAAACAGTAGTTTCAAAGTAAAGCCTTCTGCTGTGAAATGATTTTTAGCAATACAGGCCTTATCTCCAAGTTACTTTAGTATTCCCTCTGATGATGTCTCTCTATTGATGGAGAACTCTGGGCTTACACAAAAGACAGGTTTTTTGGTGATGGGTTAATTATTTCTCTTAAATCATCTTTTTATGACTTTGAAAATAAACTTTACATGTAGAAATGCGTACGTGCAGAGGGGTGGCTGCACGGTACTCTGCAAATATGTCGTTTTGCCTTTTCCCAAGCTGCTCACTATATATGAGAGCATTTGTCAGCTTATTTGCTTGTCTTTGACACACACAATCAACACTGGTGATAACCTTTGGCACGTTTGTGGTAAACCTGTTGAGAATTGTTTTCCTTGTCTGTCAGATAGTATGGTATTTCAGCACAGCTGACAGCAGTTCAGCGGCATTGTCTCCCAAAGTCAGCCAAAGACAGCCCATATTTCAATAGAAAAGAAAGATAATCCAGAAGAATGTGTAATGAAAGTAACATCTGTTCAGGATCTTGTGTGTGTTCCTGAATATCAAGATAATGCACAAACTGAAGTTCTGAATTTGAATCTTCTGTTTGGCTGTGGATCCATCTAAAGCTGAGAGATTTGTGTGGGAGAAAATGGGTCAGACTAACAGTCCATCTAGGCCAGTAGTTGGACTCCCGTGGGAGCAATAGGAAAAGCTACTTTGGGGAAAGCTTGCAAGCCTAGACAGTTTTGTGGTACAGTCCTCCTGCACTCCCCCAGAAGCCACAGCTGTTGTAGCTGGATTACATCCCTGCCTGGTTCTGTATTTTCTGGTTACAGATCAGTTTTCTATGCATTTGTCTGGACCCATTTTGAATCTGCTGAGCATGGCTGCCTCCACAGGCACCAGTGGTAAGCAGGCTCTGGGAGTTCCCTGCTCACAGCATAAAGAAGTGTTTTCTTTTATGTGCTCTAACCCAATTTGCTGCTAGTTTCCACAGGAGCCCCCACTTCCAAAATTACAGCGTCTGGCAAATAACCATGCGTGGTGAGACCTGCATGCTCAGCTTGTTTACTGCCTGCCTTTATGGATTTTGTTAAACTGGATTGTAATCCTTCCAGTCTCCCGCACCCTTCTCCCCTCCAGATGGAAATCCCAGCCCCGTCATCTCTCCTCATGAGCGCTTGTTCCTTTCATCGTTGTAGTTACCTATCCTTCTGTGTCACCCTCGGTTCAGAGACCAGAGCCATGTGTGGGACAGATGCTCTGTTTGATTGGCTTCATCCTTCTACTTTTTGTTGTCTGGTTTTGGCAGTTGCCCCAATTGATTGTGCCCCTCTATAGCCACTGATTGTGCAGAACTGTCGTGACTTGGCGGTCTCTTTTCTGAGTTGTAACTGCCAGTTCTGGTTTCAGAATTGTGTAGGCCCAGTTCATATTGATTTTCCCTAGATGCATTAGCTTGTGTTATCCTCACTGAAGCTCCTCTGCTTCCTACATCAAGTAGAGGCCATAGGAGTTATTTTCTCTGCAACGTACAGGTAATGACTTTGGAATGTTACCACAGTTCCTATCGAGTTTATATAGATAGTTTTGATGTCCTTACACAGTTTTGCTTTTACAGAAATTTATCTGAGAAATTACAACAGCCATTGTTTGTTTGTAATTGCTGTGTTACTGGTTGGAGGGAAGAAAGATTAATTATTATTTTTTTTTTTTTTAATTTATCTCCCTCAAGTATTTTCAGTGTAAAAAGAAATTGCCAAGGATCAAAAGTGTATGCTCGTGTTAGTGGGAGCAGCCAGCTAATTAGTTTGAAGTATAGTAGGTTAGGATGCTGTCTCATCTGCTGGGGTGGGGGCACCACTGCTACTTGAGCGCTAAGCGGGAACACAGCTAGCAGATCTCAGCAGTCAGCACAGCAGCTTTTTTCAGGCTTTTTAGTTTGCTTTCTGGGCATTTTTGTGGGAGTTGTTGGAGGGTATACTTTACGTTTTAAGGCTTGGAGGTTCTTAAATGCATCTATAGCACGAGTTGGTTACAGGTTATTTTAAAACAACACATGGTGAAAGGAACTGGTGGCTTTAAGCAGCCCGTGTTCCAGTACAGTCACCAGCAAAGGTGCCCCTTCAGGGCACAGTGAGCTCGTGGTGGCTCTGAGGTGACATGTCATTAGAGTTGACTGCTGAATCCCTAACAGCCAGTGGACAGAAGGTGCAGGTTCCTCTACCCCATGTCTAATGTGTTTTACTTCCATGTTTCCAGGTGGGTACTGCGGGAGGCAGTACAGAGGGATGGAGTTGAGTAAGGTGTTATGTATTACATAAAACAAATCATGTTTAGTGTAAAACAAAATTTACAGTAGAGCATTAGAACACATTGCCAGGTGGGAATAAAGCGGTTCTTGAGCGGACAACCCTGCTGTAGGGCGCTCGAGGAGAAAGATGTTGGCAAATGCCTTCCCTACCTGTTTGCTCGCTGAGGAACTGCTGCGTGATACCTGACACACTTCCTAGTGCCCTTCAATACATACTTTGAAATTGCCAGGGATAGTAGGATAAATTAGACTCAGTCTCAAGAGAAATTATTTTAAGCTTTCCCTTTTTCTCTTTGAGGTTGCATGAATAGCCTAAGTCTCCAACTGTATCTGTAAGGCTGCTTGGTCTGTAATTCACTTCAGCACCAGGTGGCTAGGCCATTCTAGGTGGCAGGGCTTTCTATCTCACCTCCAAATCTCCACGATGCCTGTGATTCTCTAGGGTATTTTTGCTATATGGCATTTTCAGAGGCTGCTTTGCTTCTTTTGAAATGGAAATGTCTAAGAATAGTCTATGCCGTAGAATTTACAGTTTCCGGGAAATTACTTAAACTGTACTATTGCTGTCCATACTTGAGAGAAGCTGGGGGAGCCTGCTTGTACATCAGGTTCTGGTAGCTGGTGTTTATTTTGTAAAGAAGATATCAACAATGTTATTTGGCAAGCAAGTGAATGGGAGGAAATGTCACGAGAGCCATTATTTCTTGGTGTCAAAGTGAAAGGGCTGGCTTGATAAACTGTCCTGATAGCTGGGTAACCCTGAGTCACCCAAAGTAAGACTTGACTGCTGAAGTGAGATTTAAGGTAGCTGGGATATCCCAGTCTGTAATCTTTGTTGTTGTTGTTATGTTGAAATCCTTCTCCCCTTGGGTGGGGAAGCAGTCCGTCAGCATTTTCCATACATTACTGTGAATTCACCTGGAATTTCTTCAGGGGCTTGTACGCCAGGATACATCTCTCATCTGCCCGAAGTTCCGTGGAAATTAGCACATGCCATGGGAGTCGTGATAGTACTACCTCATGGTAGAAGTTGTGGCTTCATCGGCACTGCTCCAGGCCAGGTGCTGAAAACAAGGTAGTTGCTGTTCACGGTGTCTGCTTATAAGAGATTTTTTGTGACACTCTGAGGAATGCTGTGGAGGACAGAAGGAAAGAATCCAGTGCTGCTTGTGGATGCAGTTATGTGCAGAGTGGAAAAGTTCTGGACATCCTTCATCTTGTGCTGAGAAATTCAAGCAGAAAAGGTGACATGGGATATTTCTTTGCAAGGACCTGCAGGCATTCTTAGAGCTGAGAAGAAATAGAGTAAACTGACGAGAGAACAAGAGCAAAAAATCCCAGGAGGGTTTCTAAGCAAAAAGCAGCAAGCTGTTTTAAGTGTAGGCAATGGTGTGGTAAAGGTGAGAAGTCAAGGGTGAGCAAAAAGAATGAGAAGGCAAGTAGGAGTCAGATGAGAGCAGGGGTTTGAGAAAGATGAGTATGCCGCTATGAAAGTTAGTTAGGAAACTAAAGGAGGAAACTGTCAGAAGAAAAATTTTGGTGGTTGAAAAGACCGTTTAGTCATCTGCAGCTGGGTATAAGGGGGAACTTCTTCACAGTGAAGCCATCCAGCATTGGAACAGGTTGTTCAGAGGGGTTGTGCGGTCTCTCCATGGAGGGTTTTCAGGACCAGACTGAATCAGGCCCTGAGCAACCTGGTCTGACCTAATGGCTGATGAACCTGCCTGGAGAAGGAGGTTGGACTACAGACTTCCTGAGGTCTTCCCCACCCTAAATTGTCATAAAATCCAATTTTTACTAAGCACAGGAAAACAGAAAGCTTTAGGAGTGCCTTTGTCCAGCTTGCTTGAATTTAATTTTCCCAGGTGACCCTGCCCGGAATAGATGTGCATTGTTTGCTTTTGCAATACTTAAAACCAACACAGTGATTAACTTTTGAAAAGTTCCCTTCTAAAAGTGCTAGACTGAGGAATTACATGTATTAGTGTAAGGTGGGGGTTTTGGTCAGGTTTTTTGGGTTGGCTTTTTTTTTTTTGGTTTGTTTTTTTTTTGTTGTTGTTGGTTTTGGTTTGGGTTTTTTTTGGTTATGGTGAGTAAAGTCCTTTTACAATGTCGGAAGAAATCATCTTCCCCAATAAGGAGCTAAGGACAGAAACTCCTGAATGACTGCTGTGTTTAAAGACAATGAGTTTTGCAACTGCCAGATTCAGCAGCTGATAATATGTCCCAGGAATTTATTTGAACACTTAGTTTAATTTTTTTTTTTTTTTTTTTTCAGTCAACTAACTGTGGCATGACGAAAGAAATATTTACAAACACCTCAGGTTACCATGCAGTTGCAGGATTCTTTTTCTGGAAGTAAGTCTGTGCGAAGAACCTGGATTCTGTGTGCGTGGAAGCCTTTCAAACTTTTATTTGGACCAAGAGAAGTAAGAGAAAAGGACATAGCTCACTTGTCTGTTCCTTGAGCTTGAGTCAGGAGGGGTGGAACAGAGCAAGCAGTTGGCCAAAGGTGAGGGTGCTGCTGAGCCCCTCCCTGAGACCAGACGGGCTGGGCTGGAGGCACTTGGCGCAGCAGCCTCTGGCCCTGGGGACGCTGAGGAGACTGAACGCTTGCAAGACAGCCCGGCATCTGACTCGGAGTTTGGAAGGGAACGTACTGACTGCAGTTGTGGCAGAGCCGTGCATTAGGCATGCTCAATTGGAAAGAGAAATGAATAGCTGTATATGAAATCATCTTTGTTGCTAAGATATCAAAATACCTGAAATGCATTCTGGCAATGTGGGAGGGAAAAGGTTAAGAAAAGGTACCGCATGTAGTGTCATAGTTACAGCCTCACCTGGGCCTCTGGCCAACAAAGCCAGTATTTCAGGTTGGATAGGATTCAGAAGAGGCTAGCCCTCCTCTTAAATATATTAGATCTGGCTGCTGTCTCTGAAGAAACTAGACTGTAGAACAGAAATGAGAGAAAAGCTGAACCTAAGTGTCACCTTCGGTGCTGCTTTTCTGTGCAATAGGGAAAATGCAATTGTGCTTCATCTGTGTATAACTGAGTGGGAAAGATTATGCCACACGCGTTCTTCAAGGCTGCCGCAAACCTGGCTTAGATGAGTCTCAGGCGCTGCCAGTCTTTTGAGGAGCCTCACTGGCTCCTGGGAGCTGCCAGTTGTATCAGAGGAGACAGGCTACAAGTGCTTTGTGTTGGTAGCAATGCTGATCAGCCCGCCCACAGTCCTTTGCAAAGGATGACTCCAGCCCCAAAAAGACTACCTGTGACTAGCAATTCTTACTTCTGGTTGGCTAGACTCTTGCAATACTGTGTATTTAAAGCACCATTATAACTAGTCAGCAGAGTTCCTAGAGAAATTCCCTTCAGAACTGGTAAGCCCTCATGGATAGGAGCGCAACTTGCTGAGCCATATTCAACCCCACTTGTATCTTAGGACCAGTTGAGAGAGGCTGGTATCTAAAGCCCACATTAGAGATTTTCTTAAATACTGTAATTTCTGCCTACGATCCTGGCTCACTAGCAGTTCCCTCCTGTGGCCACCTGCTGATTGTCCTTGCTGAAGGATTAGTTTTCCCCAGTTGTAGAACTACTCACTGGGACATTTTCCAAGGTTATGAAGAGGGAGCTAGAACTTTAAGAGGCTCTGTCGTAAGTCTCTTGGTGGTGATTTTTCCACATCAGAGAGAGGCATCGGAGCCAGGAGGATCACTTAGAGTGCAGTGGGTGGTGGTGTCCTTTTTGGCTCAAAGTGATGGGGCATTGCCCAAAGGAAACTCAATAACTGGGTTAGCTATTCCTCTGTGAGGAAAGCTCTTATCTGTAGGGCTTTTTTTAACATCCTGCTTTAAGGAAGTTGGTATTGGCAACTCCCTTAGGCAAGACAGAATTAGATGGATCCTTCTTTTTGGTGCAGAATATTTACTCCTTTATTGCTACCAACGATGGAGAGACTACCTCTTCCTGTGCTTCTGCAATGGCTGCCATTACTCATCGTGGTGCTGTTAGGAAGTAAGAGCAAGTTAATTGGGCTCAGCACGCAACCTCTGGAGTTGTCACAGCAGGCAGTTGTGTCAAGTTTGCTTTGCAGCTTCCCCTTGCTGTGACGAATGTGTTAACTTCAGAAATGTTGTCCTCACCTTGTAGTTAGTCTTTCAGAGAACCGGTAAGGCGATTTGCATCGCCCCAGCCTCTGCTTGCCTAACTCAGATGTTTATTGAGCAATAACAAAATATGTGCAGTGCTTGCCATGTGTAAACTTGCGTGTGTGCGTTAATCAGAGGAAAAGGAAAAAAAACCCTTTGTGGCTGATTACTCTGCTTGGAATGCTGAGAGAGAAAGCTGGAATGCTTACTGAACTGCCAGTGGTTCTGGGGAAAAAGTATTTCTGCTTCTTACTGACCAAAGAGACTAAGGGAATGGAGGAGTTCTATAAGGAGTAGTCAGTGTGAGGTTAATGCGTCATCTGTTGTTTTGTTGAAAGTTGGCAAGGCAAGGTATACTTTTAATATCTGCCTCCTCCAGCCCTTTCTAAAGCACGCTCATGCCCATCAAGGACCAGCAGCAGCACAAAGGTCCTGAACTGATTTTTATGAAGCCAAAACCTTGTCCAGCTAACTATTTGCGTCCTTAAGGATGATAAAATGGAAGTCCACAAAGCTGCTGGTGAGGAAGAGAAACAGGTTTACACAAGTACAAAGCAAAAATTGGAGATTATCAGTCTCCAGTGACAGAGAGCCTAGAGTTTTCAGTGGCTCCTGCCTCCGTCTGAAGTGGGAGGTGATGCGTATAGCCCAGTGTGTATTGAGCAGAGGGGAATTCATTGCTCAGCTTCTCTCTTGTTAGTCTGCTCAGGCATCCCATAGCCTTGTCACAAACACCGGATATCAGGGCTATGCAGAAGCTGCAGCTTTACTCATGTGACTCAGAGGATTTTGGGAATCACTTATATATCAGCCAGATGTCCCTGCCTGTCTGCAAAGAGCACATGCAATTAGTGAGGGTAATTTATTCTGCAGCGTAAGAAACTGCTTGCTGGGGGTCCGAGTTTTTTTACCCATTAATATTTTTTTTTTTTTTTCTTTAAGGTTATTTACCACTCTGATTTAACTATATAAACTGTAGAGGCTAGAGAAGCGTTAACTCAGGTCTGCAGTCGAAATACATTCCCCACACATTCCCAGCTGCATAGATAACAGCAGATTCTTTTTCTTAATTGAACATGCTAATTCCTTTTCTTTCCACCTCAGATTTAAGAGATCTGGACCTGTGTTTCCAAGAAGTTAACTCTCTGGGCTTACTGCAGCTGGCAGGTAAAACAACGTAGCATGCCTTGCATCCTGCCCTTGCCGGCTTTCAACTATTTAGCTTTAAAATAGGTAAATACATGTTTATATTAGAATTCAGCAAATACTAAGGTGTTTTATGCCAGGCTTCTTTTATAAAAGCTGTTTGCGATTTCAAGTTAAATTTTTTTTGTAATTAGGTGTTAAAATGTCTTGATGTTTTGTAAGGAGAATGAACGTGGAGCATTCTTGGGTCCGGAGAAGGCTTTTCTGCTTTTGTCAGACTAACCATGACCTGGAGCAGCAAAAGGATGATTCTTCATTTCAAAGTGCAACTGGAAAGCCGCTGGCCCTCTGCAACATACCTTGAATTCCTACGTCCAGTTTAGAGCTGGGGCTGGATGGGAAGAATAATTGGAAAGAAGCTAGGGATAGAATTAACAGTACTTTTCTAAAATTTGTGGTTTTTAAGCAGCGGTAGAAGCGGCTTCATCATCTGCTTTCACAGTAAAGGTTCTCTAAATATCCTTTAGGAAATGGCATTTCAGTTCTTTACTAGATTCCTGCATGGTATAGTGCATTTCCTGTTTCTGCTTTCATTATCCTATGCATCTTTGGTTAATGATTACAGAGCAATGTATATGAATCCAATTGTTGGAAGTAAAGTTATGATTAGTATTGTTGGTGTATGTTGGTGCAAGAGAGCAGCAGTAGTTCCTAGACACAGAGATAGACATTCCCTCTGCAGTCCGTCCAGGTACAGTACAGTATCACAAAGTGTAATGGGAAATTCTTACAGTATGCTAGCAGCTACCATGGATTTGGGAGGAAGCAAGGGAGTTCATTTTGCAAAGAATCAGCTGCGTGAAATACATAACACATAGCCAAGGGTTTTGCTTGCCTTGATGATACACTCATGTTCTTCTCTGTTCTGCTCTTTTCATAAGAGCTTCTTGCATAGTGTTACCTTGCATAAACTTGCCTGCTGGGAGTGTTGTGGGATTGCTGCAATTTCAGTCTTTTTGTCGTCTCAGTGATCCATGCAGAGAAATACACCATCAGAAAAACAGGAAGGATGGTAAAGTAAACCTTTGCTTTTGTGTTTTGTGTATAGGGAGGAAGTTTTATTGAATTAATTGTCATTTTAATAGCTATGAATTCGTGTGTCCACTGAGATCTACTATCTGTAGTGACTGAGACAAATACCAACTTGAAGAGTGTTGCAATTGGCAGGAGGTAAACATCCATTTTAGCTGGCATTTTTTGCTTTGGAGTTGTTAACTCTCATGCTCAACTCCTCAACTATTTCTGACTGTATTTAAAACAAACCAATCAACCAACCCTCCAAAAACCCCCAACAAAGCCCAAACAAACAAACAAACAAAAAAACCCCAAAACCTTGACCACCCCTTTTCAGACCTTACCAGTGATACATTCATCTAAATGTTGAATGATTCCATTTTAGTCTGCATTTAAATACAACGGGCAATCCTGCCTTATGTTTCTTAAAACTATTAATGTTGTGTAACTGTAGCATACAACCTGCATTTCTAGGGGCTTTGCCTTCCTAGACACCAGCAGATGTCTCTAGACTGTCTTTAGTGCTTATTTTAAATAAATGTTGTTTGTAATTTGGTAGATTTCGTGAGGGATTGGAAATGAATTCGATTGACGCAAAACACCTACAGGAAACATAAGACTAAACTGCTTAACTTAGACTCTCGAATTGTCTTTAGGTGAAGGTTAGCTGGATATAGATCCAATGCAGAAATGTGCCTCTTTTAATAGATATTTGTATGTAAACACAGAGGAGCACAGATCGCAGAGCACTAGTTGATTGGGGCACACTTGGATGAGTCATCAACAGGATATAGTAGGGACGTAGCCAGCATCACAGATGTGCTCATACTATGTGTCCAGTTTGGGAAACATGTGCTTGTAGTGAAAGAACATGAGGAGGGTTACACAAAGCTGTAAAATATGCCAAGTCTCCTTTGTTCATGACTCACCAAGGCAGTGGCAGCTTGTACTTGCTGCTCCCTGACTAATGCAGGGGTTATTCCCGAGTGCTCAAAGAATATTGGAGGTTACTAGTTCAGAATTTTTACACATTACATCATTTTGTTGCAATGATTGACTCATTGGGTCAGTTTATTTAGTAAGTAAGCAGTGGTAAGGGAGGGAACTGTAACACAGTACACCGGCATTGGCTCAGCTGACAGTACAGTTTGCTCCCTGTTCTAATTACTTCTTGATAAGATTTACCTCCTTGCCTGGAGGCAGAGAGAGCACAGCAGTAGCTGCAGGTAGTTCATGAGTCTTAAACAGAAAACCAGTTGGTGGGTGCGTGTGTGGGATTTACTTTGTGGATAAAACCCCCCAAAAATCCATTATTTCCTGAAATCTCATTTTACATGGCTTTGTGTACAGGAAGCAGTATCCGCTGTCTATAAACCAGTGTGTTGTAGGCTGCACGGAAAGGGAAAAGGCCAACCTGGAAGAATCAGTCTTTAGGTGCAACACATACACTCTGAGGCACATTTGTCCCTAAATTTCTCAGTTTTTCTGAGCGCAAAGTAGGCATAGCATCGCCCAACAAAGACAAACAGTTAAAGGCAGTTCTGATGTCTTATTTTCCCCTAGCTACTTAAGTCTTTCACGAGTCTGTCAATCAGTAGCCTCAGGAACAGAACATTGCCTGTAGGAGTAAGGAACACTTGCATCATCAGGAAAACGATTACCTGGATGTAAATCTGCTAAGCGGTAGGATTCTGGTATGGGAAGGCATGGCTGAGAAAGCAGGAGAATGATACTACCTTGTATTCCTCCACATCTTTTAATCTATAAGAATATTCACTTTCTTGTATATTCTAGTTAGCTACCACACAAGTTCTCGGTATGATGAAACTGAACGTTTACAGATTTTCAGTAAGACTTTGCAAGAAATTATATATAATGCATAGTGCTTTTTTTTTACCTTGGGCAGAACTTTTCAGGTAGAATATAGGCCCCAGGTTGTGTAAGTTTGTCCTGCATCCCCACATAGGTGACAGCAGATTCTAGACGTAGTTAAAACCTTGTTAAAAGGATTTTTATTTATTTGTTTGTTTTAAAGCTTTCCTGCGATGACACTACCAGTGCTTGAGTTTGCTAATGCAAGGTGGCAGATCTCAAAGGGTTCAAGACTCAGGACAGATAGATGCCATAATACGTTAAATCATAAAAAATACTCCCTATTCTGAAACAAAAAGGAACTGCCTTACTTTTAGTTGCACCAGCACAAAATTGAGTTTGATCTTAGCACGTAAAATTATTTCAAATGGAAGACATTTTTACTGTGTTCTTACATAAATTAATTTGTGTGTTTCTCTAGGTTACGATGAAGATGACATCTCTCAGAGAAGCGACTACCATTTGGAACTTTCTGTAGTGGAGGAATATGATGTAATGTAATATAATATTCTCTCTAAAAGGGTTTATGCTAATCAGCTGGGATACATTTAACTGGTGTGGTCTTTTCAGTCAGGAGTGGTGGGCTTCAATGTATGTAAAACCCACTGAAGTTACTCTGTGCTTTTCAGATGTGGCAAACATTCGTTATGAATATATCTATGTTCAAGACTTGCCTGTAGAGCTGTGCTGCCATCTTCGTGATGAACCTGGTCACTGCCCCTGCACGGTAACTCCACTGCATTGCACGGAACTGCGCTAATTTATGCATCGCTGATACACTGCTATGGACACGCATTCTGATGTCACTTTTGGTTTCGTCTTGTCATGAGGTTATGGATGCCCTCAACTCTCTTGCAAAGAGTTGCGATGTGGAGGGATTTACAAATAGAGTACTGTGGATCCATCACTGGAGGAATAATACCAGTGGAGTTAGGCCTTTGTGAAAAGAGAGGTTAGAGAAGACTGACAATCTGAGGTATGTCTATGGGTGCCTGTACTAGTGAAAAATCGGGCAAGATAAGCTTCCTTCAGAAGGAATGTGGCGTTAGGACTATTTTAGCTTGGATTAGAGAAACTGATTTGTTTTGAATTGATGCTATGAATATGCTGTTTAGGACATGAAAGACCATGGGCATTTTAGGGGTTTATCTCCTCTTTTTGCCCTAGGACCCATCATGGCTTTTATTATGTGCGCATTAGCTAAAGAAGTCAAATTCGCTGAACTCCTTGATTTGCAGTCCCTCAGTTTAGAAGGTGATGTAGAAAGCTACATTCCCTGCCTGATTTTAGCTCTTGTCAGACACAGGATCTTTCTCCTGATGTGGAGAGAAATGCTGTTACAACTGGAGCCCAAGGCACTGCTGATTCATGTACATTATCTGTCTCTTGCACTTTGAAATCACTCTGCACAAGCAAGATTCTGCTGCTGCAGTCTGCCCCACCCTATCTAGGCCTTCTAGAAAATATCCTTTTGTAAAAAAGTCTTTGCCTTCTGATTTCTGTAGTGATACAGAACAGCTTGTTGCTGAATGATTTGAACATAGGTAGTGTTCCCTTATAGTACAGGAAAGCTCTCCCAGTAGCAAGACTTCTGGTGAAATGACTAGTATTTTTTGAAGAAGGAATATTGAATGCTTTGCAGTCAGTGTTGAACACTAGAAAGCTAGCAGAAACATGCATACAAATCCTGCCTGTGTGGTAAGAACCATCATGAAATGAGAGACTGTTAAATAGTCTCCATGTTTTCCTAAAGAGAAAACCTGTGTGCTGTTTTTGCAGTGAGCTGTAAGAACATCTTGAAGTCTTTGCTAAAACCTCTCCCAAACAAATGGAAGCTTTCAGTCCAGTGTGGTTTTTTTCTGGTGTTGTGCAAATACACATACAATAACCTTTATGGTTAAGAACACTAAATCTTTGCTCTCTAGTTTCTTACTGTTCAAGATTGTCAGGAACTGTGGGGAACACTAGAGGTATGTGCTGATTACTCTAGGATTTAGGGATTTCAGTGAGAGTAGGCAAGCACAAATCATCGTGAGAAAGGGAACATTGCAGAGAAGCATCCCTGTTTGATGGTCAGCAGAGATCAGATGCTGTGTCCAGATTAAGGAGCAGAGCTTCAAGATGGTGCTTCTTCAGTCATCCAGTCCAGGTACCTAAAATAGTGTGCTCTGTCAACCTGCTGGTGCTCATATTCCTTTTCCGTCCGTGGAAATGAAGCAGGGATGGAAAATTAATTGCTAGCACATGCCCAACTCTTCAGTGTAGGGTTAAATTGTGACTGGAGCAAACACACACTGAGATTTAGCCTGTTACAGATTTTGCTCCACGAGTTTAAAGTAAGGCCTTTTAGGCTACCTTGTAGACAGCAAGGAAAAAAAGAGATTAATACTTTAGAGAAGGTTTTTGTGAATAGTTTGTCTTTTTCATTTATTGTCGCTTTTATTGCCTAGATGTCTGAGCAGGAAGAGACAATTCACTGTTAACTGTCATTATGATCGGAGGAGGGACTGGGGGGGTGGGGCTATTGCATAGCTTTAGCAATCAGGGAACAGTTTGCCCTTTCAGTTGTTTGTAGTGTCTGTTTTTAACATGGGAATGCTTGAATTATCTGCTTTCTCCTTAAAGAGACCATTGAACTTTTTCTTCCATCAGCTACCTGATTACAAGGCTACTGAAGAGGGGTATAGGTAATTTCCTTTCAGCACAGGGTGGCCTAGTAGATCAAATGACTATTAAGCACCCACTCTGCTTGAAGAATGGGAGGAAAAGTTAAGAGCTTGGCTTTGGTTTGATTCATCCGCTGAACTTACTCCCAAACTTGGTTTACAGAAAACATGCTCCCAGCAGCTGGGAGTCTAGCCACAGTAGCCCAGAGGTGGGCATTGTTGCTTCCACACGGCAATTTTTGATGAACAGATATTTTTTGCCTAAAAATAAGAAAAAGCATAACCTAAACATGAAGCGTTTTCTTAACAATTTTGCGTTATGCTTTTGTCACTAGTGCAGGAGGTGCCTAAAGGGTAAGACGAGGCTTCTCCTGGACTTTCCTGCTTGTGCTTCCCGTGGTCAACTTAAAATATGGTGCTAAATGATGTTTAGAAAGTTTTTAAAGAGGAAAGGCTAGCAAAAAATGACTTTGAACTTTACATAGATAGTTGACGTTTCCATGCTATTGCTACCTCAGTGAAACTCCTAGCTTCTTTTTGGGAGCTGTGGATTTCATTGTAAAGAGCAAACCGATAACCATAATTCTTGTGCAGAGCACAAAATGTTTAATCTATGGCTGTAAACTAGATTAAACAAGCAATTTCCCCCGCCCCTTCTGCCAATGTTAGTGTGGCACGGCTGTGAACTGGCGACTCAGAGAGCTGGCCAAGCAGTTGGACCTGTGCGCACGGAAGAAAAGCAGTGATATGGTAGAATTTGTGTCGTCATGAACCACTTGTATATCCTTGCAGTTCTTTCCTTTGACTTTCTGCAGATGGTCTGAGGCTGTTTATCATACTTCTGTACGTGTGCAGAGTTCATGTGATGGGCAGCGCAGAGTGAAGCCTTGTATTTGTTCTCAAGTAAAGGGTGAGGGCAGTGGGGATGATTAGGCTCTGTTTTTTGTCTCAACTCCAAGTGCTGCAGAGTCATCTGGGAGTAAGGCCAAGCCAGTCTCGGTCTCTAGCACCGCGCAGTGGTGTGCAGGACTCGGCGTATCGCAACTCCCCAAGCGCTCCCTTTCCTCCTCATTCATTGTGAGCCTAATGCTTTGGGCTATTGGTTGTTGCACTCCACAAGTGCTAAGAGACAACTTTTCTAGCATCTGTTTTGTGTCTGAGGAGCTGATTGACACGATGGTTGGTATATTCTATGTCACAATTGTGACTCCAGCTCACATTGCTTGGTTTTAGTTCAGCTGTAATCATGCCTATGAGGATTTGAAGTTACATTTCAAAGGCATTGCTAATCTCTCATATATAGCTGTAATTGTAGCAGCTACTTTATAAAACAGGTGTTCTCTGGCGATTCATGCCCCAAAGTGCGACCAGACTTGGCTGATATTGTTACACACTAGGGTTTTGTTGAGAGCATCACGGTTTACTGCTGTCACACTGTGGTTACTAAAGATGAGTAAAAGCATGCGATGTGCATATTAGTGTTGTAGGATGAACCTAGATCCCACAAACATAAAAATTTGGAGCACTATGTTCTGCCAGCTTTTCACAATCTGAAAAATTCAATCATGACTAGTTTTACTCTGATTTCATTGTAACAGGGGCCAATGGCCCCTTGATGTTTTCTGTCAGATGGATAAAGTCCTGCTGATAAGAAATAATCCCCGTATGAAAACTACTAGAGAGTCTGAAAATGACTGTAGCATATGTCTATGAATTATATTCCGTTTGGATGATATTCAGTCTATATCAGTACTTAGCATGCAGAAAGAAGTTAAACCACGACAGCATCTCAGTGTTAAACCCCAGGTGGCAACTAAGCACCACACAGCTGCTCGCTTACTCCCCCGCAGTGGGATGGGGGAG
>KL260447.1:25371-36088 GCA_000699545.1 Podiceps cristatus | reverse complement strand
AAAATCAAATAGAAAAGTTAAATCTTTATATTTTTTTCCTTTGAAAGGAACTGAAAATAAACATTGGTGAGCAGTGTTCTCACTGGGAATCAATATTGTGGATGAAGAAGAAAGGGGTGGAAATTATATCAGTTTCAGATTTTCAGATCTGATGAAAATATGTGAAAATTCTTTGACAAATATTCTTTATCTGTGAATCTCCTAGGCTTGAATAAAGAAGAGGCAAATGAAAGGTATAGAACCAGTTGCCTAAACCATCCAGGTAGTATTTGGTTTATCTTTTGATTTATTATTCTGAGGCAGAAGGGTTGTAAAAGCCCCAGGACTTCTGTTGATCTTTTTAAGTTTTCCTTAAACAGAGCTGCTGAATGAGGGTTAAACCAGACATTTCTTTTTATGGAAGCAAGAAATATACCAAATGCTCTCCATGGTTTTCGGTTGCTCATCAGGCTGCCCCAAATTCCACCTAGGCCTCTTCATTTCAAGTGAATCGGTTTCTTGAGATATATTTTCTGAAGCAGCTAGAACATAAAGGTTGCTCATGATTTTACTGAAAGGAAGGTGCAAATGCAGGTGAATATCATAAAAACTTTGGACAATCAAGAGATTCTCAGGAGATCCTGTTTCTTTTTGGCACCACCTTTAGCTTCTCCCGTAGTTACTTCCTTATTCATCCTTCTTTGCTAATCTCCGTCTTGCTCAGTTTTTCACAATATACGTGTGCACTGCAGTATGTGCCTTTGCTAACATCCAAGGAGACAGTATGACATTTTCTTTGACTAGCTTAAGACGAAGAAAATTCAAAGCCTAGTACTTTAATAGAAAAATCTACCTTTTGGTTTGGTTAGTAAAGAATGAAATTTCTCTAGGCACTTGGAAGAAATAGAAGGAGAGAGAGAGAATATATAAACTTGACATTCAAACAAATTCAAGCAATCTAATTCCTTTTAGAAACCCTTTACCATGAGTTGCAATTGTGCTGAACTGGACAGAAAGAAAACTCTTTGAGGAATTATTTTACCTCTACTGAAGAATTTCAATGTTTGCTGTAATCTTCATATTTTACTAGCATACTAATTTTTGTTATAGCAGCAAAAATACAGAGTTTTCAAAGTGATTTTATTTTTGACAGTTTATATATATTTCTACCTGTATGTGTATGGATTCAATGCCGTATTGAAATGCTGCTAAGAGAGCAGCTGTGGAATTGAATGCACTAATATACAGGCATGCCCTTTGAAGGTGCCAAAGTTAATTCAGCAGTGCCATACAACTTTGGCATAATAATGTCAATTATATGATAACTTTTCAAAAGGTAACTCCCTATTTTTTATTGCTTCAAGTTATTTCATTTTGCCACTTAAGACATGCAGTTTTCTGACTGAATCTGCTAGCCTTTCAACTCTAAACAAGACATTCAGATATTTCATGTGAGGCACTTTATGAAGTAGGGAGCTAGAAGTTACCGCTTTCCAAATGCCACGGAACGTTTTGCTTGCTGGGTTCCTGCTTGCCCTGCTGCTGCTCTGCTCATCTCCGACACGAGCACAGAATCCTCGCCCAGGTGTTTGCAGCCCCATGCTCCTTTTCACTCTCAGGGTAGAAATAGCGATTTAATGAAAGGAAGTTGCCCAAAAGGGCTTGGAGGCCCTGGCCCTTTTACAATAATGGCAATATTGATCCTTTAGGGTCAGTTACAGCATTTTTTTTTTTTCCCCTCTGTATACCTTCAACAAATTGTATCCCAGTTTTACTTTTGGAACTATGGCATTGGTTTTGATTTGAAATATAATTGAATTAAAAAGCCAAAAAGGTGTTTCTTGGAAAGCTGCATTGGACTTGCAAACCTTTTTTTTACTGAGATGAAAACTAAGAGAAGACAGATTTAGGCATGCATTTAGGACACCTAAAATACAGGTTAGGATTTTTAATATGGTTTACAAAGTACCACTCTGCTGGTAATTTTCTAATTCTCACCCACATTCTTATGTGGATTTCTAGTTACCAGCATACATTTTTATTTGTTTTGTAGTACTATTTTTACATGAGATATTTATAATTTTTAAGTCCCATGGTAAACCAAGGCAGAAGCTTTGCAATTAAAGGGAAGTAGATGCATACCAACAACAATTTTATAATCTAAGAGCATGTTCCTGCAAGACAAAGCATGTGAATGACTTCTGAAGTTAATTGGCTTATTCACATAATTAAAGTGACTTAGGTGCATAAGCTTTGCAAGATTAGATTTGCCAGTGGTGATTGTCAATATAATAACTAGTGAGGGCAGCTCAGATGAGAAGTGAAACAATAAAAAGTGAAATGGCTCAGTAATGGTGTTTATTATGCAATGTATTAAACCCATGACCACTGCTGGGTTATTTTAAACAAGGCTGTAGTAAAGTGAGTTCACAGGATTACTGAAAGGAATATTAAATTGCTCCATTATAGGTTAAAGTCTTCATTTGTGCTAAATCGTTTCTCAGAAGAACTGGGAAAGAATAAGTAAATCTGAGACATTTTTCTATTAATGTTTATATTGTAGAATGACCTTTGCTTTATTTGATATGATTGGTTTGATGACCCTATATTATTTTTTCCTATTTTCTTCAATATTAAATTCTGTCTATAGATGGCACTAACTTCTTGCTGTTTCAGAGAATCCAGGAAAGAGCTTCTTGACATGCTCAAAACATTTCTTGGCAGTTTGTATCCCATAATCCAGCAGTAACAGCATAAAATGACTGGTTTGTAATTTGTTTTAAAACCATAAAAAAGATCACATTTCTCTTTATTCTTTTAAGATTATAATGACTGTCAATGAAAAACAGGATCAGAATGTCAGCTGTAGATTTGTAAAAAATATTTTGAATGTCTTTCATACACTTAAAGACTCAACCTTTTGAAAATAAGTGAAAAACACTTAAAAAAAAGAATCGGAATGCTGTAAAAGATAGCCTTGTTCTGGCAGTATGAATGTAATAATAGAAAATGTTGATCCAAATACTTTATTTTCAAAATTTAGATTACATCATCATATATCTCTTCTGTTTCTGTATCTGCATTCATTAGATGAAAAAAGCAGTATGGTTTCTGTATTAGACAGTCTGGAAAATGGTATTTAGATGCTTACTTCAATACAGTTCTACTGAAGTTACTGTGTTCATGTGTATAAGACTAAGCATATATCTAAGCAGTAAGATATGGCCTTTATAAATTGTATGCAATAAATAACAAATATTAGGCATTTTAAATACTTTGCACAGTTATGAAGCACTATGACACTAATTCATGTCTTTATCACACTGATTTATACTATTAATCCCAATTTAATTTAAGCCTGTTTATGTGAATTAGAGCAGAATGAGGCACAGAGCTTTCAAGTTATAATCTTTTTATTGCAAACACAATTATTGATTCAGAAATAATCTATCTTGTTTTGGGAATTATTAATAATGAACGAGAATGCTATTTGTTTCTTGACATTTGATAAAATCCTTGCATATCATTCCTTTTATCTAATCTGAAAAGATCACAAGCTAGTCAATAACATTCAATTTAAGCATGTGCTGCCCATGTCAGATCGTTACCTTAAGTAAAAAGTTTCTTATGAAAATACTGTTTAATTCAATATTTTTCCACCACTTTTTGTGTGAAGTAGCTAAACCAATCCTCCCTGAACTCTTGTAAAATAGAGTCTAGAAAATTTGTTATAGTTAATATTCAATGAAAAAGACCTCACTACTCACACATTATTAACCTCTTGTGGTTCTGAATTGCAATAAACAGCTGTGGTTGGTAATGTAAGACCCAGGCTTCTTCAGTACAGACTATAAGGTATTTCTGGCAAAGCAAAGCTTTTAAGGACTAACACAAAAGAAAATATATTGAAAGTATTCATTTGTGTGATCCTGTAGAGACCTCCAAGGCATATCATGAATACAAAGAAAGTGCATGTCATTTAACCAAAGTATCTGTTTATGCAACCTGCTCATCCTTATTAGGAATACAGCCTCCAAAACAGCCCACATGCAGGCCACACTGAAATTTCAAATCCACATTTATACACAAAATTTGGAGATCACGTATATCCCTTCTGCCTTCAACTATGCTTTAAGGAAACATACTGTACTAGAATTTCCATTAAAAGCCTATTGCTTCCTTCCTAACTGCATAAGCTTTCTTAGAACTCTTTCAATAGTATATTACATTATTTAATGTTTCATTTTCAGGTCAGAAACTTCAATAATGCCGTTTGATTTAATATACTGGTAGGAAGAAAGAAGACAAATGAGTAATTGATAAGCATTAAAATAATTCAAATGATAGTGAGCCAGAGAACAAAGAGGAATAGAGCTGATTAGCAAAGAAAGTTTTTGGAATTGGGAAGTACTGGGCTACCTCAAAAACTGTTAAAAGCAAAAAAAAAAAAAAAAAAGAACAAAAGCTTATTTAGAATTTTCTAGGAAATGAACATGAGCATCAAGAGATCCTTTATCTGCTGAGGTAGAAAGAGAACAAGAAAAGAAGTGGGACAACTCAACAATGAAGAGAGGCTGAGGGAGCTGGGCTTGTTCAGCCTAGAGAAGAGAAGGCTGCGGGGGGACCTCATTGCAGCCTTCCAGTACCTGAAGGGAGCGTGCAAACAGGAGGGGAATCAACTTTTTAAAAGGGTAGATAGTGACAGGACAAGGGAGAATGGATTGAAGCTGAAGGAGGGAAAGTTTAAATTAGATATTAGGGGGAAGTTTTTTACAGAGAGGGTGGTGAGGTGCTGGAACAGGCTGCCCAGAGAGGTGGTGGATGCCCCATGCCTGGAGGTGTTCAAGGCCAGGTTGGACGGGGCCCTGGGCAACCTCGTGTAGGTCCAGGCCTGGAGGTTGGTGTCCCTGCCTGTGGCAGGGGGGCTGGAACTCTGTGATCCTTGGGGTCCCTTCCAACCCAGACCTTTCTATGGTTCTATGAATGAGGATGAGGTCGAGATTGAAAAGAACCTAATGCTGTCACCAGAAGTGGAAGAATT
Source organism: Podiceps cristatus (assembly GCA_000699545.1). Lineage (NCBI taxonomy): Eukaryota > Metazoa > Chordata > Aves > Podicipediformes > Podicipedidae > Podiceps > Podiceps cristatus. Next base: position 31,068 of record KL260447.1, on the reverse strand, counting down.
CTGTCTCAAAGATGATGATGATAGAAATGGTGCAAAGGCAGAATGGCTGGTGGAAACAAGAGATGGAAATGAAAACTTGGAGGATGAACTAAGGTGCAGAGTTTAAGGCATTTGAACAGGGAAGTGGTGAGCAGATTATCTCCACCCTGGAAGAGTGAAACCACAAGTCAGGCTGCAAGGGTTTTAAATAACATTAGTCATTTATTTAAATTGGTACCATATGATTGAAGTTTAACAAATAGAGCATTTGTGTTAAAAGCAAGGTAAGGAAGCCATCAAAGCATTACAGACCCATTAGCCTAAACTCAGTAAATACAGGCTACAGTTTAAATGAAAGAATCTTTAAGGATATAGTTATAAATGAAAAAATGGAGGTAAAAAGCATTATGGATTTACCAGGTTAAGCTGATGATTATGCTTGGTAAAAATGATTTTCTGCTTCACAGAAATGCTGATCTGAACCTAAGCCTGAACTACAGATAATAAGAAGAAATAAATGATTAAGAAGAGCACGGAGATACAGAGTGGCTGAAAAACAAGAAGGACAATGAATTGTGACACTGAGGAATTACTAAGCTCATGGAGTTCCTTGAAGTTCATTTTTAGTGCTGATCTTATGCAATATTTTCAAAAGTGAAATTGGTATGAGAAGTAAGCTCAATTAGACTTGATGATGTTCAGGAACGCATCTAAGTTACAAACAGGACTGGAATATTGATGATGGTAAAGACTGGAGAGATGAAGACCAGCTTTATGAGACATGGTATTTGGAGAGTAGTTTGTGATATAAACCGAAGGCTTCTAAGTCATATAAGCTAGAGAAGAACCTTGATGTATTAATTGTTAAATGGATGGAGGTAATTTTTTAATGCCCTATGAAAACAAAGAGAGATTTGATGCTACAAAATATCAGGTAAAGTATGCCTAGTATTCAGTGTATGAGGCCTTGGAGGTGACACTTATAACACTGAATACTCTTCATACCGAGATATGTGGGCTGAGGCCAGCTGTATGAGGTTCAACAAGGCCAAGTGCCAAGTCCCGCACTTGTAGCATCCAATGGTACAGGCTTGGGGAGGAGTGGCCGGAAAGCTGCCCAGTGGAAAGGGCCTGGGGGTGCTGGTCGACAGCCGGCTGAAGAGGAGGCGGCAGTGTGCCCAGGTGGCCAAGAAGGCCAACAGCATCCTGGCTTGTATCAGGAATAGCGTGGCCAGCAGGACTGGGGAAGTGATTGCCCCCTGTACTCGGCACTGGTGAGGCCGCACCTTTAACACTGTGTTCAGTTTTGGGCCCCTCACAACAAGACACACTTTGAGGTGCTGGAGTGTGTCCAGAGAAGGGCAAGGAAGCTGGTGAAGGGTCTAGAGCACAAGTCCCGTGAGGAGCGGCTGAGGAAGCTGAGGGTGTTCAGCCTAGAGAAGAGGAGGCTGAGGGGAGACCTTATTGCTCTCTACAACTCCCTGAAAGGAAGGTGTAGCGAGGTGGGTGTCAGGCTCTTTTTCCAAGTAACAGGTGCAAGAGGAAATGGCCTCAAGTTGCACCAGGGGAGGTTTAGATTAGATATTAGGAAACATTTCTTCACTGAAAGGGTTATTCATCACTGGAACAAGCTGCCCAGGGAAGTGGTTGAGGCACCATTTAAAAGACACTTATTTAAAAGGTGTGTAGATGTGGTGCTTATGGATACGGTTTAGTGGTGGACTTGGCAGTGCCAGGTTAACAGTTGGACTTGATCTTAAAGTTCTCTTCCAGCTTGAATGATTGTATGATTCTATATGCACTAAACTGGAACAAATACTAGGAGGTACCTCTAGAGAACTCCGAGGAATGCAGTAACTACCATTAGTTGCTATCTAATTAGTTACTAACTACATTTAGTTAACTGTCTAATTTCATTTCCTTAGCATAGGATACCCGAAAAAGCTGTTCTTGATAACATGTTTAAGATTAAAAACAAGAGGAGAAGCGATTTAAAGAAGAGGACATATCAACACAAAACCAGACAATTTAATTTGCCATCATGCATTTACTGTGGAAATTATAAGAAGGTTTCTAATCATCATTGCAGAGAAATTATAAACACCTTTTCAATAACTCTGGACAAAAATCCTAAATCACATTAGGATGGACCTTTGAAGGTTTATAGCAAGTTATATTACAAGTAATTAACCATGGTGGACTGAATTTGATGATCCAGGAAGCCACTTTTTGCTGTGTATGCTGATACTCTGAGTAAGCTATGTGTGCTGCTTTTCCTCCAGGTCCACTGAATATACTCATGTGTATGCATGTTGATGTATCTCTAAGTTTAATTCATTTCAAATGGTTTTCAATAGAACTTAAACAGAGGTTTCAATGCCAGCTCCTCCTGTGCCTGCACGTGTGCACACTAAATGTACACAAATATAATTCCTACAAATTCTGAAAAAAAATTATAGATGATGCTACTAAAACAAACTACCAACTTGTGAAAATGATTGTCATGTTCTTCAATTGTCATGATATTAGACATGTTTTGTCAAAAAGGTCAATTAACTGTTTTCAAAACAATGAGAAATAGTAGAGAGTGTGAGTCATATCACAAAAGTGTTTGTCAAAAGTGTAAAGCAGAATCCAAAACTTTTGTGATGCAGTAAAGACAATTCAGTTTACCTTGCTGAATTGTTATTTTCAAGAGATGGGATCACTGTGTTCAAGGCCACCTTCTTTTAAGTTTCTTTGAGTGTAATTAGATTATTTTCTTTTATCGGAAGAAAATAATAATTTGAAATAATGTCCACGAAAGACACAATGCTACTAATGTGTTCTCTGAACCTGAAGCACGTGTTGATAAAATGGAAATGCTCTGGGGAAAATTTATTTCACTTGCAATTCATTTGATTCCTGCCATAATTGGACAAAGGAGTTGAGTAACTGCCAGGGAAAATGAGAAGTTGAGCACTCAATCACCACCCCTGCAATTCCAAAATTTTAATTGCATCGTTCACTGTGAGACCTTGGGGGGAAAAGTTGTGAAGACGGAACATGTCATGAGTATTGTATTGCTGACAGAGTCTTTTTTCGTATTCCAGACATCTCAATCACTGCCAAACAGCACAGCCCAGCTCAGAGGAACGTGCCTCCAGTATGGACAGCTCCTGCGCCAGTCACTGGGGAAATGTAGGTATAATTATGCAGATGAAGAACACGATCATGTGGATCTTCAGGGAAAAAGTAGAACAATAACATTCCTCAGTTATGTTTGAGTATTTAAATGAAGCTGAACCTTTCATGTGCACAAATTGCAATAGCGGTGTCCCACTGTCTCATTTATAGGTCCTTGATTGAGATGTTGGGAGCCGGATTGACAGGGCAGCTAGTTATTTGTAGACACCCACTGTCATGAACAAAATTTGTGTCTAACCCTGCAGGTGCCTAAGATTTCCTCTGTATCAGCTTTCCTCTGGGGAAGCTGTTGGTACATTGTTATAGACACCAAAATCTTCACAGCATTGAGATACTTGGCAGGAGACAAAGGCCTAAGCCCTGCCAAGGTTCACAAAATATTCACCTACTTTATGTGGATGTCCTGAGCCAACAGATGTGCTCAGGCATGAAATAATTAGCAGTGCATTGGCCTAGAACAAGAAAATACACGAGTCTGTTGCTTTCACTTCAGCATAATCTTTTGGAGGTGCAAAAGCTGGCTTCCCACCTCTGTGGCAATTAATGTTCTAATCACTAAATCGGTATTTTACAAACTGGTGGGGAATATCTGGAGGGTAGAGGCCGGAAGGGGAAAGTTGCAAATAAGGCAAGTGTATTGTCTCCATTTGTGATGATGAAGAAGAGCTAGCTGGCTTGCGGTAGGGAGGTGTAGAGGGTGTAGGGTTCACCTGTGAGAGGTCAGCATTTCAAAGGAGAAACGTACTCTGCAGAAGCCATTGCTGCACCTCTGCCTCTCTGGCGAGTCCTTAGCCTATGTACTGGGTGAAGTGGAATACTTCTGAAAAGCTGGGATGCTGCTTGGCTCTGCAGCGGTCTGCTTCCGCACTCCTGGTGAGTAATCCCACTGCTGAACTATTGACTACCAGATCCTCTTGTGTTTGAAACAACTTGACGGGTTCCTGGCATGTGAAAGAAAGAGCTTAGTGTTGTGAATCTCCGAGAACATTAAGATACTAACAAGAAATGGAGCTTAAAACACCCCCTTTTTCAGCAATATCTACCACACTGACAATCTAAATCCCTGTTCAAGTAATTTTGAGCCCCCAGTTGTTGAGTGCTCAACTGTCCTCATGCTGAGGTAGCTAATTTGGATGGTCTGCATTTCACAATGTAGAAGATGATCTAAAATTTAGGTCTCTGAAATCCCCAAGATTCTCCTATGAATTTATTCTTTTGTGGTATTTTAGGAATGGCAGTCAGCACACTGAGAATGTTAACAGATGCAAATTTAAGTGCCACTGAGTACATTTTTTTTAAGCCAAATGAGTGTTTTTCGGAGTAACTTTCAGCCAAAGTAGGAGAAGTTCCACAGCAAACTAAGATGCAGCATGACAGACACAGAAGTGTCCTAGAATTTTGCTAGCACATGACAGACGTGTTAAACCTTCCACAGTCTAGTCTGTGTTTGAAATAACTTAGCAAAGAGCCATTTCTATTAGTGCTATGCAAAAAAAAGCCCCATTTCGATTCAAAGGTGATTAATACCTATGATAATTATTACATCAAACAGACATTCAGAGGCACTTGCATCAGTATTCAGTGCTGAAATGGTGAGGTAAAAAAATACTTTAACTTTGCGGTTCATTAAAAATAAACAATGGAATTGGGCACGTTGTCTTACAAGAGAAGTTATCAACAGGAGTGTGTATTTTTCAAATAAGCAATGCTTACCTCAAAATTTGCTGTTATAGTTATGTTAAAACTTTATTACCCTTGCTGCCTTCCCATTATTGTCTTAAAACACTGATTTTCAAATAAATACAATAACAGACCGCTTGAAAATGTTCCTTAGGTTTATAAAAGGAGCATGGAAAAAAATCTGTTTAAAATGATTAGCAAAGCAATAAACTGGTCTGTGAAGTAGCAGTTTCTAAACTGCTCATGAAATGCTTCCTCTGTTTTTCTGATAGCTCAGATGTGAAGACATTTGGCAATAGACTCAACAGCTTAGAGCTGAGTTGGACACAATATCTGGGCACAATATGTAGCTTTTATTTCCATTTTTTCTTCAAAAAGATGATGTATAGTTGGTATGAAATCTCACAGAGAATTCATTTGTGTAAAGTGTTTATTCTGAAGTTCAGTTGTATAAAGTCTTTATTCTCTGGTCAGTCTTTGTTTGGCTTCTCTTATTTTTTTCATGGGAATTCTTGGAATTAAGACCTTAGCTGAAATATTTGGGTGTCAGTCCTACTTCTTACTTTTAGTTTTCAAAGGTATTATTTGGCAAAGATATTATGAATGTCTGTGACAGTTGAAAAAGAAGCGGTGCCTGAGGCAAACTGGTAGAGCACAGTGATTTATTTTTTTAATTGCTGGCATAGAACAATTATGCAAATTAGCTGTTGCATGTACTAGAAAGCCATGTATTCCACATGCTTTATACATGTAATTTGATGAACATAAGACTCTTAACTAAAACCTGATTAGCTGAAGGATGTGTGATTTATCTGAGGGCGATAAATGAATAATGTGGGCTCATTTGAGCCT
>JMFS01023690.1:0-14530 GCA_000699545.1 Podiceps cristatus | reverse complement strand
TTCTATGATTCTATGATTCCGTGATTCTATGTTTATCCTCTGAAATTGCTTATATGTGGAAATTTCTCGTGCTTAGCACTTTTAATCCCACTGCTTAAAAGGCTGTATAGAGGAATACATGCTTTGCATATAATTATTCTCTTCAGCAAGTTGCCCTGGGAAAGTTATAATGTTGAGTCCTCAATGCTCTCTGCATAGCAGTTTTATTAATATCTGGATGAGTACCTCGAGAAACAGAGTGAAATGCTTCTACCTGATGTTCTCTTTTCTGTCCCTCTGGTGAGTGAGGGGCTAGTTTCAACTACCCATAATTCTACATTTTCTCACTGCATGCTAAATATCTCTTATGACTCGTTTTTTGGACATTTGGACTGGGCAGAGGTATTGGTATTGAGTAGATCGGCAGCATATGACAGAATCCCTGGTGTAGGGAGGAAAAGAGAATTATGTAGTTAGCTGTATTGGTCTGTAGGTTTCCATTAAATGGATGTCTCTGGCTTGCTATCATTCACTGTAATTGCGGTGTCTGGAAAGACTTTCCCTTGAGACTAATCTATTTTAAGTTCAATGGATCAGGGGAAGCTTTTGAAAGACTTGTAAAATTCTTTACACTTGACTTCTTATATACAAGAAAAGACAATATGGTGTACAATAAGTAATTCTTAGGCAAGAATTTATTAGAATATTCGAGATGATTTCTGGTATGAATTCCCACACGCAAAAACACTCACAGTGGATCACCACACACACACACACACAATTATATAGATACTAATTGTTTTGAGATGCTACATTTAGATGCATTTATCTGTCACGGTTGGAATAATATTCTTTCTATTTGACTGTATTTCCCTTGTTTGACCATCAGCTCTGGTAGCACTGTCAAGGCAGTCAGAACTTGCTGCAGAGAGTTTCAGACATTCTCTGCAGGAAATAACGTACTTTAAGACACTTTTTGCATTTTTTCCAAATAGATATGGTATAAATAGGACAACTATTTCTGTAGCCCTTCTTGAGGTTCTTTTCTTCACTGAAATAACTTGGAGAGACTATTAGACTATTAGAAGCCCTAAACACACTCCATAAAACTCAGAAGAGGAACTCCATTATGCTCTGAAATCTCTAGTGGGTAAAATGACATCTTTCTTGCCTCGACATTCAAACTATGGCAACTCCATCAAGCATGCTAACCAAACAACAATGGGAGAGGTGGCATTCCAAAATCGCATTTCTGTGGCTACTGTAATCTCTGTGACTACTTTAATCTCTGTTCAGATCTCAAAATCAACTCAAGACTCACACAGTATATCAGTAGCGTACTTACACCTTATTTACGCCTCTGAACATGACATAGCTTAAAAGATAAGAGCCCTACATTATCTTCATCAACAATGGCAATAGAAAGAAAGCAGTGGTAAAAAATGGGTGGTTTAACTTCTTTAGTTAAAATCCAAGGGCTTTCACTGAAAAAAAAAATACATGCCACAGGCCCACAGCATTGCTTACACGAGTTCTCTCCTGAGACAGAGAGACAACCACAACCAACAGTCGTTATGCATGTTGCTTAATGCATGGCTGGAAGGTGTGTATTTGCCCTGTAAAGAGAACCATGTGAAAACTGAAGAATATTTGCCTTTGGTCTTCATAACATAGCATGCTCAAACCTTGCAGATTCCATCATGTTTCCTTTTCAGGGTTGCCTAAGAAGCCCATATAACAAGAAGCCTAAGGGGTATTAAGAAAATTAAACAGATGAATAAATAGGCTGTGAAATACTTCATTCCAGGTGATAAGCCTGGAAATGTACCCCATCTTCTTCTAAACATCTGTGGTCAGAAATCGGGAGCACTGGAGAAAGACACTCCATGTCTGGGCTCCTTTCTCTAGCACCGCAGGTTAAACTCAGCATATGTATCTTTTTTCGAAAGAATAACAGCATTATTACACTCAAAGACTGATATCAAATGTGAATCTCTGAACTCTAATATAAGAAAATCTAATGGCTGACTTCGCCCACTCTTAGAAAAACACCAGTGTACACCCCTCCTTTGTGGGCCTGCATGAATAAAGGGCACTGAGAGTTTCCACCCTGAAAGGATGCAAAGGCACACTACCTTGCACCAGTGGTCTTGCAGAATACTCTTATATATCCCACTGTTGGTCTGCTTTACACTTAGCCTGGAAAGGGCTTCATGAGCATGCCCAGCAATGCCTGAGCATGCCCAGCTTCCCATCTGCTCCGCAGTGCCTTCGACTGCTCCAGAGGCTGAACTTGCCAAAGGGGCAGTAGCTGAGCCCAGTAGTCAGGTCATTGTACAGGCATTGTCTTACGGCCAGTGTCATCAGTGTAGACTTTGCCAGCATTTTCACATGACCATGGTAGGAAAGAGAAGCACGCCCACTAAACATCAGCCTTGGGCAGTGGTAGCAGACTCCCTGTTGCATGACCGGCCTTTACAACAGAAAAGCCACAGCTGAACCTCAGACCCATCACATGATATAATATCAGGGATTACTACTATCAAAGCCATAGCAAGACTGTACTTGCATTTGTGGCTTTCATGAGAGAAGGCGGCTCTCATACCCCTGTTTGGGTAGACACGGACTATACACATTTGCTCAATCTGTTCCTGTGTTCCCTGTGTTCCCACCAACAGCGCCTCATCGCCTAACACAGCTCTGGTGCTGATATTGCTTTTAAGGCATTTTTCTCTTCTGTCAGCGTTAAACGTCTTTTGAGATTGTTCTTTCTTCCGTTTCTCTTAGGATGGGATCTGCTGTGAACTCAACAGGTTTCTCCATATCCGGCTGCGTGAATGAGAGACTTTGAAGACTTTGCTGATTCAAGAAACTGGAGTGATTGACTGGAACAGCAGTACAGTAATAGAGGGAATCACTAGGGAGATGTTGGAGCAAACAGCTGTTATATTATTTCGGACAGGCAGTTTTTCTTATAAATATTTACTGTATTGAAAAACAGACAGCTATTGTAGTAGCGATCTGGAAAAAATTTTGAAAAATGACTGGGATTTTCCCTGTGAGACCAACATCAAAACCTGTAAGTGAATATACTTATAGTCCAATATTGCACAAAATTTGGGCTCAACCTGCACTTAGGAAAAACTTCCAGTGAAGTACTGTATTTTTAATCCAAGGAGTCAATGTGACTTTTGTTTGAACAGACATTTCAGGACTCTCATCTATTGTTCGCAAATTTTACCCAACCTGAGACATATGCCTGACAAAAATGGCCAAACATCCCTCTGGTATAAAGGGACCTTCACAGCCCTCACTGCAGCTGGCTTGATTTACACTAGTGGAAGATATGATCCAGCAGCAGAGATCAGTAAATTTATGAAGAAACCATTTAAATACATAAAAAATACTTCTATGAGAAGCTGCTACTACTTTTATCATCAACTTCTGAACATCTTAAATAAAAATAACCATTTCTAATAGCCATATCAAACAAAAATTACTTGGAAAAAAATCACACTATAAAATTTCAAGAACTTAAATATTTGAGAGAGCCATAATTTAGTTGCTGCTGTTGTTGTTGTTTTTAAATTGGCTCCTTCGTTATGTAAAATGCTGTACCTATGAGATAATTGACTTTTCCCTGTAATTAAACCTGCAATTAAAAAAATGTTATCATCACTTAAATAACTGCTTGGGAAACAATTCCATGAAAAGACGAGCTGAAATCGAACGAATGGTCTTTTCTCAGAGTGTGAATAACAACAAGGTTTCATAGTCTGTCAGTCACAGTACCAGCAAGCTTGTCTTTGAAAACGCTTCCATTTTTCAAGCTGTTAGAGGGATTGCTATAGATCCTGGGGGCATAAGCCTGAAAGAAAGATCATAATTCAGCAATAGGAGCTCTGCTTATCTCACTCAACAGTGAGCTGGCAGAGGACAGGGACCCACGCTTTGTTTACACAGGGAATAAACAGCATACCTGCTTCGTGCCTGAACGGGCTTCAAACCCCCATGGTACAGAGGTGCTGGGAGGAGGGAAGAGCAAGGCAGAGACGGCGAGGAAAAAACTGTGCATGAGTGTGTAGGTGTGTAATTAGGGGGGCTATTCACATCTTCAAAAAAGAAAAAGGAATCTGCCTCGTCCTTACAGTATCCCTTGATCTCTTTGTTAAACTGTATTTGTAGGTTTCTATTGAAATGTCATTCAGGAAATACCATTCAGCTTCCCTTGACACAGAAAAAGGGAGGATGGTATTAAGTGACCTGTACGGTGAAAGGAAAGCTGTGACTCAATTTTATATTATTTCTAATTAAACAGAGATAATTACAAAAGAGATGGGGAAAATGGGAAGCGGGGGGGGGATGGGAGAAGAAATTAGATCCTATTTGTAACACACATTTCACAGGGCTAAATTCTGCTATGCCTACTTATTCTGAAATACTCTTCCACCTAAAGTAGCCCCATTGATTTCAGTGGATTGGTCTACTTGCAAAATATTCCTCTAAAAAACCACAAAGGTGCCAGGAGAGGTTAACGTGATTAGAAGAGCAGTGTGCTGATTTATCTAGTAAGAACTGGTCACTTCACCCTTTTAAAAGAAATTTATTTAAAATCTAATTACAATGGTATATTTTAATTTGGAGTTACAGATGACATTCTACCAAGTAAAAAGATCAGTAATTATCCTAGTTAGCTGCTACAAAGCCAAAAAAAACAAACCAAACAGAAAGAAGTCTTGGCTGAAAAAGAATTTAGACATGATAACACTATTGTATCAAACAGTGATACACTTTGACTTTGGCTTCTGTTTTTCTCTGTAATTTTCTAAATAGCTTCCTGTTTGGATATGACAGAAAAATAGACTGAAAAAATATATATTTAAAAATTACCTTTTACAAGTTACAAACTGAAGCTAAAAAATGCTATTTATATTCTGCTACCTACGGTCCAAATGTTGATCTGACTTTAACATATTTTTAAAGGTCTTCAAGAATTTAACAAAGTAAATATTTCTATTTTCCTTCACTTTTTTTTTTTTTTTTTTACTCCAGCAAAGCTAAATGAATGTAAAGCAGTTTTAGATGTTTTAAATAATCAGCTTGACTGTCTCAGTTCTTCATGAAAGATAATGAGGTGTATTTGATCAGAAGGTTCATTAAAAATGATTACATGAAAAAAGGAAAGTCATTCCAAACAGTGTTGTTAATTGGAAAAGATGAGTTGACATATGACTGAAGTTTGGATTCAAGTTCAGAGTCAAAGGAAATGTGTAACAATTTGTTTTCCCATGTGCATTAGTTTGTGTGATGTTATGACATTAACAAGTCCCTCAGTTATATCAACTTTCATTTCACTGTGTGATGTTGAAATAATTTACATTTTTTGAAATTACATTTGAGTTTCTGAGTATGAATTACCCAAGAAGGTAATTGGCTGTTTAGAAATCAATGTTTTTAATAACCAAACAAGTGTTGAATCACTATATTTTCCAGCATCGGTCATATTCTTCACGTGAGTTCTGAACTGAGCATGTTACATCACTGATATCTTATCCCTTTTAAACTGAATTAGAGTAAAAATGGTAGCCAGAGGAAGTAATTATTTTTCATGTTTCATCTGCATAGCTAATGTCATCAGAGTAACAAATAGTATTCTTTCTTTAACTTGTCATGGGCAAATATTACTTAAATAACCCTACAGATCTCACAGAAGCCACATCTCTGATTAAGATTTGCAGAACTGACCATCACATACCTTATCTTTTCAGACCAAAGCGAACCTTGCCTTTTCAGACATAACAAAAAGCATTGTTGTAATAAGAACACTCATAGATAAACATTTATGATACCTAAAATGATCAGGTAAGGCAACCGCAAGAGAGAAAGGAGAATATATAGGACTGTTCAAAAGGAGATCTCCATTGAAACCTACAGCAAGATTTCAGCGTATGGGGAGTGGATTAAGCCATGAACATATGCCAAATAAAATTTTCTTCCTCAGCAATTTACATAGTGCTTTGGAGTACAGGTAGGCAATAGGACTGGGAGCCCCCCTGCAAAATCTATCTACCCTAAACACTCATCAGAACAGAATGAATGATGTCTCTCTCTCCATAGCTGTAGAGTTTAGACAGTAAACTTAAACTAGACTCCTAACTTCCACGCAGCTGATGGGTACGAGGAATCCTGACTGATGTCTTCTCTTTTTTGGAGGTTTACAGCAAGTCACCAAAGCTCAGATAACTACTCAGGATCTATGGAGGATAGGAGAATAGGTTTGCTTTGAAAGACTGTATTAGGTGGCATTTTTGAAACACAGTCAAAGCTGCAACTTGCTTAAACAGTGGTGTGAAACTACAACTTTTATTGTGCAGAATAAGTGCTGGATTACTGAAAAATGTGGATTACTTTTTTAGCTTAAACAGTGGTGTGAAACTACAACTTTTCTTGTGCAGAATAAGTGCTGGATTACTGGAAAATGTGGATTACTTTTTTAAAAAAAAGTCATATCCATGGCATGTGTCCACTGTCTTCTCTGTTAAATGGATGTACCTGAAGGTTTCACAGATCTGTCCAGAGCTAATATACAAAGTAAAGTAATTAACCACTTTAGAAAGAAATTTTCTTAACTGTTATGTCTTTAAGAGATGAGAATGTCTTCTTTATAAGGACTCTAATCAAGGAAAAACAAAGAAAAATACTGTGAAGACAACTACTTTTTTCAAGAAGTTGTATCTTACATAGTTACAACTGATACTGTGAAGTAAGCAGGAAATTAGGTCACTCATAGTATTTTTCAAGTTAAATTCTACAGGAAATAAATTCAATTATAATGTTTTTAAGCACCTGGAACTTGGTTGTTTATTACCTTGCCCCTGAGTGAGGATATTTTTTTGAATGCAGTTTGCACAAGGTAGTGACAGTGCAAGATATGAGTGTAAAGAGTTCAGTCATTTCATCCTAAAGCTTTGAATCTGAAACAGTCTCTCTAGAAGCAAATTTATCTTCCAGAAAATTCAGAGAGGGCATAAATACTATTAAACCATCATTAGACAGAAGAATGACTTATGGATAGAAATTGTACTGCTGGTACTTGTTTGAGGAAAGAAAAAAAAATGTTGATGGAATTTATCAGTTGATGTTAGTTGCATCAACAAATTGCATAGTGTACCTTTACAGCTGAAACCGCTAAAAACTTTGTTGAGATCCAGGGAATAGTTAAACATCCTAGGACCCTTGTTCCGTGAAGAGCTGCTTCTTATTACACTTGCCCAAAAATAGTTTCCGCAGAGAAACATCTAGACAGTGCACTATTGTAGGCTGCAGATCCTCTGAAAAGGCATGGTGCACTGAATATTAACACCATTTCACACATTCCCAAGTTGTATGCAATTACCTCGGGGAGAGGAGCTGGGAATGTGAGGTCTCAAGGGCTTAGATAATGACATAAAATAAATTGCAACGATTACCCATGTATTTTTCCAAGAGACATATTATTTAAAACCTGTCTAGGCTTTCGAGAATGAAAGACAGAGGAATGTCCACTTTATGAAATTGCTATTAATGTGTGACCTAGAGTTGAAGACAAGGTTAATTATGGGTTTTTAACAGAAGTATCATTCTGGTTTAATATCAGTACCCAGGCCTTAAATATTGAAGTAAGTCACATTTTTCAGGGACAATTGCCTTTGAATGAAGAATGGCGGGGCTCTGATCTCTGCTGACCCAACTGACTCCCACTGTGTAATCCATAGCAACAGTGTTGCTACAGCAACCAGGGAACACGTCGTAAAATAGAATAAGGCCATGAAATCTGATGTCATACTTCCATGAGATGTAAAATTGCAAATAGCTTCCTAAAGCAGATTTATTAAATGATCGATATATTGTATACAAATTATATGGGATCTATCTGAAATGAACAGGGATCGTCATGCTGTGGCACCATCAAAATAACTGGAAGGCAAGCCAGTCTCACTGGACACATTAGTGTTCTAGCAAAATGTTTGGCACTTAAGACAATTATCCTCAAATCGTGTGCGTCTTTCCTTGATATTTTTGTTCTCTCAGGGTTTTTCTCTCATCTGGATGTAGTAGGAGATCAGGTACACTTGATCTTATCCCATACAATTATTCCTAAATTAAATGGAGAAGAAGATACAATTGTAATCAGTGGTGCGTGAATGAGAGGGAATTATGCAGGATATTGCATACAGATTTTCACTTTGCCATGTATACAAGCTGATTTTTCCTTGGGTTAGTGTACATCCAGCCAGCCAGCACGTAATTTACATGGATGTTCACAAATACAACAGATAAGTTGGTAACATTAAATTATACTTTCTAACAAAGAAAAATTATTTTGACCACAATATGCTTCAAAACAAAAGCATAAATGACATGTTATAGCTTTTAATTGTAAATATAAAAAACTAAGCAATAAAATGTAACACCACGGAGGGAACTGTCAGCAATTTTTAAAAGGCTATGTTTTATCAAGAGCACAACAAAACACTCTGAGAACAAAAGTTCTATTCATTAGAAAAAAGTTCTTGCCGCTCAACCCTCACAACATTTGTTAATTAATATAACTTTGCGGTAAGCTTAAGTATGTCTCACTGAATGGATGGATTGTGCTATACATATTATAATAGGCTCAGTAGCTACATAGCACAATGCAGGATTTTTTTTTTTTTTTTGAAGGATCAGAAGGACTTACACTAATCAATTTCATACAGTTTTTTTCCCGTGTTTAACAATAGTCAGAGCTGGATATTTCAGAAGAATCTGTAAAACCCTTACATTGTATGCATCCATAGATTTCTATACCATAAAACTAAATTTCTGCCAAAGCACAGATGGTGATCTACCTATTTCCCCAGCACAAGGTTTGATGGCTCCTGCAATTTGATTCTCTTTTGTTAGTACAACTACTCAATAGGGAGTGTCTTTCTCTGAAAGTTTTGCCTGCATATTAATAGCTTGTGATGCTATGCTCTACTGCACATATTATGTGGTAGACTTCCTGCCTCCATAGGAGATTTTAAAAGTATGTTGGTCCAAAATATTAACCTTACTAATATCTGCATCTTTAAAGATGACTTTTTGTTACAAAAGTTCAAAGAGATGCTCATACAAATCACAAAGTAAGGCAACAGTGATCCTGTTCTTACAAGGTCTAAGGGGATAAAAAGGTATGAGTTGATATGTGCTCTTTGAATGCCCATATAGATGATCACTGCAGACTGAGAATGTTATTTTTCAGTTCCTTTTTTGGATATTTTAAGGCTGTTATGTGACAGAATATTTCTTTTCTCTAAAATTACTCACTTTTTCACTAAAGATATGAAAACTGATCATGTGCTTCTAGAATTATTTTTGCTTTTAATCAACTAACATTCATATTTATGGCTCCTGAAAACAAAACAATATAGTCTTTCCTTTTTCAACTAAAAGCTAAAAAAAACACCAGTACTTTAATTAAAAAGTCATCACTACTCAACCAACTCTAAAATTCCTATAGTTGTCTGCCACAGAAATTTCACTGGAAACAAAAGATTATCTTCCTAAACTAATTGAAACAAGTCAGCAAAATAATTTGATTTTATGGCTGAAATTCTAATGTTGACATCAGATTTAAACAGCTTGTGAAATCCAGCTGCAAACTCAGGGGCATAGAATTGATGATATTTTTTTTATTTTTCTTTAAAAAAAAAAAAAAAAAAAAGTAAGATATTCACAGTCTTGGTCTCCTTACTGAATTATACAATTATGTCTACTAGCCAGTAATATAAGAAAATCTTGTGGGAGATCTGTTTACCAAAAAAATAAAAGAATTTTCCATGTCCATTAGCTGTAATTGAAACAATACTTCTTTCAGTGAGGTCAGTTTCAGTGTTAAAATAGAAACTCGCTCAACATCCTCTTTCCTTCACTTTGACTCTGCATTTCTACTGGGTCTGTAGCCCTTTTAGCCATGCAAAAAGATGTTTTAAACTAAAATTATGACATTGTTTCTTTTAGATTTGTGTTGGAGAGGGGGGTGGTGTTTTCTAATAGTGCTTCATTTTTGAGCATCTACTTCCGTTTTGTAGTAGAAAGCACAGTGAACGTCTTGTCTCATCTACATCTCATCTCAGACTCACAAAATCCCAGATTGGCAGGGGCTGGCAGGCACCTCTGGAGATCACCTAGTCCAACTGCCCCTGCCAGAGCAGGGTCACCCAGAGCAGGCTGCACAGGAACGCGTCCAGGCAGGGTTGAATATCTCCAGGGAAGGAGACCCCACTCCTCTCTGGGCAGCCTGTGCCGGTGCTCGGTCACCCTCACAGGGAAGAAGATTTTCCTCATGTTCAGACAGAACTTCCCGTGTTCCAGTTTGTGCCCGTTGCCCCTTGTCTTGTCTTTGGGCACCACGGAAAAGAGCCTGGCCCCATCCTCTTGACACCCACCCTTGAGATATCAATGAGCATTGATGAGGTCCCCTCTCAGCCTTCTCTTCCTCAGGCTGAACAGCCCTGGCTCCCTTGGTTATTCCTCCACAGGTGCAGGACCCTGCCCATGTTGAACCTCATGAGGTTCCTCTCCGTCCAGCACTCCATCTCTCACTGAATAGCATCACAGCCTTCTGGGGTATCAGCCAGTGCTCCCAGTTTCGTATCACCAGCAAACTTGCTGATTTGTGAAGAACGTCACTGAAGAAAAGTGTTGCTGTGCCTAGCAGTCAATAATGGCTGTTCTGGCCTTTGAGGCAGGTGTGATCCAAAGTGTGATCTCTAACCCCAGGTGGCTGCCAACCCCTGGCCACAGGACTGTCACTATCCTGGTGCACCCTATAGAGAGGGTCCCCTGACCACCCAGACTGGAGGACCTATCAGCATGTGTGCCTGCACCTTCTCTGCTCATGTGGCTGGGTATCCTTCAAAGGGAAGGACACCTCTAATCAAAGTATTGGTAACAACCAGGGTGATTTAAACAATTGCCTAGATCTTTTCTGGTATGGACTTCCAGTTCAAGAAAGCATTTCTCTTTCTTGTTTCCTCAGCTGAGATGACCTGGGACAGTCTTGAACAGCCTTCATTTCCCTGCATGGCATATAAAATCAGGATTTCAGCCTTCGAAGCCCCACTGCCTGCCATTTATTCAGCTATCTGGCCGTTCTTCAAATTTTCCTGCCAGTCTCATGGGAACTACTCATCCCTTTTGCTTTCTCATATCCCCGAATGCACACACGCATGTACAAGCACACATATGCTCATGCAGGAGGACAAGTACAGACTCTCGTTCTGGGGATTCACAGGCAGCAGGACCACCTAAATTAAGAAACATCCCAGCTCTGCCCCTTCCAAATGCAGGATAAAGTCCAAAAATCTACTGTTGCATGCTACTGATTGGCATAGTCTGCAACCAGTAACTCGCAAGCTTTGTTTTCATTACCTGAAATAAAACTACTCACAAAACATCCCTTGAGGGTTAAACTGTTTTCAGTGGATATAATTTATTTTATGGATGAGTGTGTGTCTACATGAGTTTCTCCATTTTCACAGAGGTCTCCTTCCCTGTTATGAGCAGTATTCTGTGTGAAAAGCAAGCAAAACTAATTGTTATGTCTATTCCCCGTATGTTTCCTGCTCCACTGGCATCAGGAGGAACTTTGCCATTAAGCTCAGAGGATGTTGGATCCAGCCCTAAACAGGCTCATGTACTGCAGCAACACCGTTTCCTCTTGTTTTCAAGGGCATACCTTGTTCTTTCTATTAATGTCCGTCCAATACATCAAAGACTGATTGAGTCAAGGCAGGTTATAGCTAAAAAGAACGTAATACCCACCAGAGAAGTTTAAGGCTGAAGCCATGACCTATTTTAGCTAATAAACAAAATGGGCTTCACAGGTGTCAGAATTCCGCTGCAATCAGCCACTAATCTTTGTTTTGCAAGAGTGAAATAATAACAAAAGCAATTTATCTGTAAAACAGCAAGTTGACTCTTGCCAGTTTTGTGTTAAAACAAGAGACTTCTGTAGGTATTTTTGAACATATTTTTAACCATGAACTTTTAATTCTTCACATATGTGATTCAGGGAGGGAGTATTTATATTGTTTGATTGGTTTATCTACTTTCCAGGCTCAATTATTTTATCAGCTGAAAAGCTGGAAAATATTCTTATGACTAAATAACTTCATGTTTATAGTTTGTGGGGTTTTTTGGTTGCTTTTTTTTTTTTTAGCCAGTCCCCATGACACCATTCTAATTCTGATAATGTTGGTAGAAGGAGCTGGAAACATTTACATTAAGTTAACTAATATTTCTATTCATTCAAAGACATTGTCAAATATATAAACCACTTGCCAATAAACTGGTGTAATAAATGTACTTCATACTATGTAGTTCTCATGTACAGATAGATCCTAATCATTTTTTATGTGTTCTAAATTTTCATAGGTTTCTATATAGCTTAGTTTTGTACGTAAGCATTGGTTCTGAGAAGAACAAATCATAAATAAATCAGATTTCTATTAAACTGTAAGATCTGTAGAGCTGACGTTCTTGTTTTAATCTGTGAGGAAGGATGTACAAGAATACTGGTGATGGTGCACCAATAATAAATAATTATCATTTCCAGTTTCTTTGCATTTTCCCTATTTTGTAACCTGCTGTTATCAAATAGACTTGCAGAATAAGAGTCTTGCAGGCTATATAAGTAACTTTGATTTTTTGCAAGCAATTTTTGTGGCAATTAAATTTTGATGGCCTGTCAGACATGTGCAGCCAGTAACGTAATTGGTTCTAATTTAAAAAGTAATAATTTTTGCTGTACAAGTAGCCAAAGAAAACAAAGAGAGGGGACAAAGGGTTAAAATCTGAGCCAACTGCCTTTCCTCAGGAAAAGCCTGTAGTTGAGACAAGGGGAAATCATAGATGAGAATCATTTTCTCACTCTATATATAAATAAAGAGAAACTTTACTGTGAAAATATTAGCCATGAGGTTGTTCCTGACAGATGTCCTTGCATCTTGATTCCATCACAGTCCACTGAAATGATTTTGAACTCTCCCTCATTTCAATATATATTTACTCAGAGACCAGAGAGGAGGACAGGAAAATGTAATAGTCAGAGTTTTATTATAATTTTAGAGTACAAAATATGCAGATAGCCATCATCCAAATCATTGTCCAATAGTGTTGGGCAAGTAGAAATCACAATATGTGCACAAATGTTTCACATTAAAATCTGATAGACTGTATAGTACCTCCCACTAAAAGGAAAAGGAGGAGAAAAGAATAATAAAAAGATGTGGAGGGAGCTATAAACTGTTATGCCATTGTTCGCTCTTGATTGCCCCTTTCTGTCCATAAGAACTCTGCCCCTCTTCAAGAGGCTGCTAATTTTTATGACAGTGTGTGACAGGAGAGACGGTCACTGCTCTCACTCAAGGCAACTGGATTTTCATTCTTCCAGGTCTCTTTGTTCTACGCTTATATGGCTTCACTTTAGATGTAGCACCCTGGAACAGGAATACGGAAGCATTTCTCTTCACAGTATGTATGTATACAGTGTATAGGAGGCCCTCTACTCCTTAGATTAGTGCAGCCCTTCCATGCTGGTTTGAAGTGTATAGGTTTTAGTTATTCCTGTTGGAGTTTACACTGAAAAAGATGCACTTCAGTTACCACAGATCTCCATGACTCCAGTATCATTTTATCACATGCCTCACTTCAAAAAAGCAAGAGTTCTCCACATCTCCCTATCACAGGTGGCTGGGGGCAAGAGCTGGTTTGTGTCTCAGGCAGCTGAAGCACCTCGCTGTTCAGATGACCCTCTCCGGCTGTGGACTGAGGCAGTACTTCTACGGGAGACGATGCTGCTGACCTTTCCCATCTCCTCCATCTCTGCAACACCTCAGAGCAGGGATTTGGCTACCAACAGGTACTGCAAGAAGAGTGTTTCTGGTACTTCTTACTGAAGTCTTACCTTCATCAAAAAGAAACCTCTCCACTACACCACAGAGGGCCCAGAATTTACTTTTGCCTCCTCAGGCTCCACCGGGCTGATGATTGTGCTCCACATCTTTTCATATCTGCTGTTCCTTTAATGGCAGGATACAGATGAAAACCCTTAAATATGTGCTTTCAAAATAGTCTGAGTAGATCTTCTCTGTAGCTCTTTTGTTTTTCCTTTTTGTTTATTTTTAATGAAGGGAAAAATATGACCATTAGTAGTTGGGTTTCTGGAAGATATCGCATACTGTAGAAAAATTCCTGCGGAGGATAAAGGAAAAAAAAAAAAAATAAACAGAAGAATATCCCATTGTTTGTTCCAGAAGGATCTCATGGAGATGACCAACTTCACCTAACATTGGCAGAGTCGGGTGACGTGGTTTAACCCCAGATGGCAAGTAAGCACGGCTGCTTACTCCCTCCCAGTGGGATGGGGCAGAGAATCAGAAGCGTAAAAGTGAGAAAACTCATGGGTTGAGATAAACATAGATTAATAGGACAAAAAAGGGAGAGAAAATAATAATAACAATCATAGAATCATAGAATCATAGAA
>JMFS01023687.1:0-19913 GCA_000699545.1 Podiceps cristatus | reverse complement strand
ACGGACCCCTGAGGGACACCACTCGTCATTGTTCTCCATCTGGACATTGAAAATAATACCTTTATTTCATGTGCTCATATTTTTGTGATACGAAGTACAATACACTAAAAAGATCATACCTGGATTGTTGCATTTAAGTGCTTTCAATACAGATCCCTAAATAAAAAGGTCTACAAACTGAAAAGAATTCCAGTATCTTGCCTTTTCCTTTGTTTACTCTAATTATGTAGATTATAAAATTGAATCTTTTTTTTTTGTAAAAACCCTTCCTTGTCAGTGAAAATACTGCTCCTTTTCCATTATGGCAAGTGTTCATTCAGGGTGTTCAAAGTGATCTGCACATAGTTTAACTCCTTTTGGGAAGTTAATGCTGAGCTACCCTCCTAACAGGTGTTCTAGATCTCTCATGTTATTTGGTATGGTTATAAAAACATATTGCACTGTCTGCCCTTATATGCTAGGAGAACTGTTAGCAGCTGATAAACATGCAGCTATTAAATGCAATTCCTTTAATGGAATTAAAACATTATTGTTAGAAGCACAAGGGAAAGACTTGTGATTTTCAGGAAAGTAAATGTTATATGGATGGCTTTTTTTTCCTCTCTCCCAAATGTCTGTGCTTCGAACACACTGTGAGGAATGAACTGCTGTTTTACCAACCTAGGGGGTTGCTTCTAGTAGTCGTTACCCTTGGTGAAGAATATATTTGCAAAGGGTCTGAATGACCTTGTACTTTTGAGCCAGACTGGTCCTATTAGTATGTGATTTTGCTGAGAAACTCCTAAAGAGGCAGTTATATTGTCTGTTGCTGCAAGTACAGCAGCACTATAGGAATATAAAAAAATGGACATCGCACTGAAATTTCAAGTGGTATTTGCAATATCATTGCACCATACTACCGAGATTTTTACACTTTATTGATACCAACAAGCAAGTAGGTTTCTGTGCTCTCTTTCATTCAAAATAGCAGCACACGTGTGAATGCTGAGCTACACTCATAACGGGTGTTTCAAGTTTCCTTGAAGACATGAAGTACCAGTGTGCCTCCTTTCTCAATTTGTAGTCCCCCTAAATCACTGGCTGTATTAGCTATGGAAAAGTAAGGGATAAATAAGGATCTTAATTTCATCCCTAAAATGTGGAACATTTCTTGAAATCCTGAAGTTACCAAGATGCAGAGCATGTCATTTCTCACCCAGATATACTAATGGTACGTTGCTGATGACTCATTACTTGCCATGCATCAGAAGCGGTGGTGATCTAAAGATTGAAGGCTTTCAGAAAAACAGGGGAGCTGGGTAGTACACTTCTCAGAGGGGAGTTTTAGGCACAACAAATCTGGCGTTGGAGTTTTATTGCTATTTGCTTCCATATTAAAAAAGAAAGTGAAAAAAACCTAAATCCTAAATAATCAGAAAATAACGATTGTGAATTTTGTTAAGAAGCAAGCTGTGAAAGGCATAAACTCACATGAGATTTTATTCTATAAAATAATAACTTGGGACTGTCCCCCTTTCTGCCATGCATCTGTTAGCAACAGGAGCAGGAGCCCACAGTAGAAAGGACTGTTCCCTGATTCAAAAAGGAGAAGCATGTCATGTTTTAAGTGGTCATTGGCATTATAAGGCAGTGGTCCTCAACTAATTTGGCTATATCTCATTAAAAACAAACAAAACAAAAAAAAACACCCCCCAAAACTAACAAACCCCCCCAAAAAAAATCCCCAAAACAAAAAAAAACCCCAAACCCGAACTAAAAATCCATACATCTAAGTTAAAGCAAAAAAACCCAGCTCTATTCAGTTCAATTTCCTTTTGGATTTGACGTTCATGCTGCATATTCTCAAGACAGAGCTCTCGCACTGGCTAAACTCCTGTTTCAGTTCATTTAGATGCATGCCTGCATAGAAGGTTTAACCTTGTGCCCATCCAAACAATATTTGAAAGCCATTCTGAGACTGTGGTGGAAATTTTTCCTTCCCAAATCTTGATTCTTTACAACAGCAAAAGCAAAGGACTTACTGTTTTCATTCTTAAAGTCGTTTGCACTAAAGCATTTACTGTTTTGTGTAGGTCAAAATATTACCCAAAAACCTAGAAGAAACAGTCACCTCACCTTTTATAAATATATAAACTGAACTTTCTATTTGCATGTGGGAACATACTTAAGCCTCTATGCAAGTGCAGAAGTGACTTTTGGAAAGTCAGCAAAGGCATCCCATTATCAGTTGCATCCTGGGCTTCCAGTATTCCTTCATTATTGAAGTCTACAGAACGTGATCCTACAGGGTGCTGCGACTTTGGCCTTGATCTACCACTTAGGCATACTGGTGGGATCTGCTCACCAATAGCACTTACATGCCAAGGTGCTAGGCTTTCTGTAATTATGAGCTGCAATTTACAGGGCAACCGAGCAATGTGAAGAAGCAGTTAGAACACAGGATCACCCCAGCAGTAGGGAAGAGAAACCTTCAGGTCTTTCTGAAAACAATCTGAGAGTTGTTTCAAAGGTTGCACTACAACGCAGTCCAAAATCTGAAAGGATGTGGAATAGCTCTTGTGAGAGGAGATAAATATTTCAGTGGAATTTGTTTATTTATTTTTCAATGTTAATGGCTTTCAATTTTCTGTTATTGTAAACTGCTTTACTGAGTTGGATCAAGTGGTTTGCATATGAAGGTAAGTGTCATTCTCATCCTTTTACATCAGCCAGAGAGCTGAGATGACTTGACCAAGCTCACTTGACTGATCACGGCATAGCCACGCTTTGAATCCTAAAGAAAGCAAGTGAATAATAGCTCTCGTGTAGCCAACACACTATCAAAGAAAGGAGTGTTCAGTGACGCATTTTATAGGGGACCCAAACTAATGAGTGTTTGTTGAGTGATACTGCAGATAAGATGATTCTTGAGCAGAGCATAAGTACCTGGGTAAATGTAATGGTTTACGAGACAGATATGTTACAAATACATATACATCACTATACTATACATATAGGACAAATATGTTACTATTCATATGCAAGCATATATATAGTCTAGATTCTGTGGAAATCCTCAATGAGGTGTCAGCTGGCTGGCAATTCCCGGGATGTCTGTGCCTATCTTCGATTTGAAGCATTTAAATTTTTTTAAGGAACTTGATTTTAGTTAATTAAGTATTTCAGAAAAGTTTACTAACCACCTGTAAAGCAATCACTTAAATTTAGCTAAATATTTCTGATATTTAAAACAAACAAACAAAAAGGATAGAATATTGCTTAAAGACTGTGTTTTAACACTGTAATTGGCAAATGTTCTTAATTCTCCAGCACACTAACTAATGCCAGGGGATTTTGCAGGGGGAAGAAAGCTGGGGTTGCAATATCTATACTAGTCATTTCTGTAATGGACAAGGATCTAAAAAGCAGTGGTTAATTTACCTTTCTGTTCCTCCTGTGAATAGAGCTGGTCACTAATTTTGAAATTTCTTTTTAAAAATGGAAATGCTGTTTTGATCTGAAGCAAAATTAAAAGTATTTCAGCTTATGAGTGAGGAAGTAAGTGGTGAGTGAGATTGACTTGGTCTCTGGGTAGAGTTAGTAAGGCGCATCAGGTAAAACAAGTGCCCTAATCATGCGCCTGCTGCTGTTGCAGACTATGCTTCCCTCACTATCTTCTGTTAAAGCTGTTCTGTTCTGTGTAAGTAGATATTAGACTTCAGAGAGAGCAACTGAATCAGGAAGAAAAAGGATGGAAGTTGTAGGTATGTCCCACGCTATGTAAATGCCTTCCACTTGGGCAGAAGACTCAAAATCCCAAACTCAAAACGTTTTTGAATACTCAAAAATGAAAGACAAAAAAGGTGTGCTCCAAACCTCAAGGAGCGGGATTTGTTAGGCTGCACTCTGTGGCAGTGACAAAAATAAGGGAGGGAGAGAAGAAAGAAGAATGGCACCAGGACAAGGAAGATGATGGTTAACTTCAGTGCTAGACAAAGCAAAACAACACAAACCACAGGCAAAGGGGGCAGAGGAGTTTTGTGGAGCTTTATTGAAGGATGGAGTTTTATTCTGCCTCCTCCTCACACTGTGGTCCCCCATGTGGCCCCCCATCTTGTGATCTGGTTATTTCCTCGTGTCTTGTGTTTTCATCATGATGTAGCAACTAGAGAGGGATCTTTCTATACTAGTTTACTTGTTTTGCATGCTTAGCACAAGAAATACTCCTATATCCTCCTGGTTAACATGGTAAAGCAATTAGTGCTTGTTCAGTTGTACTGGACCCCATGCTTCTTGGTTCGTGGTTACGTACTCTGAGCCCCTAACAACTGACAGAAAGCAAGGACAAGGACTGAAACAAATTTATTTCCTTTACCTGTCATTTGTGGGTTCAACTCTTAACATTTATATTCCATTAATATTGTAGTTTCTGGACTGAATGAATATGAAATCTAATCTGTGCTCTCCAGAGGAAATCACTGTAACACTTGAACATGTTACTGTTGAAGGGATTTTGGGTCAAATATCGATTTTTTTCCTGTATGCCAGTATCAATCAGTGTATTTTAATTTAATTCAAAATACAAGGAACCAAGAGTTCATGGAAACTTGAGTTATACTGAGATGGACTTCATTTTCTCAGGGCTGCTATCTCTCCGTCTACTGACACAGTGAACAACAGAGATAATTCAGTACTTTAAGAAATAGCTAGCCTGCTGGGTTGAGATAGTTCCTATTTATACTCATTCTGATAAACCTGAGAAGCAATCTGTTAACTAAGTCTCTCCGAGGAGTCTGAGCAAGGTGGCCTTCACTGAGTAGTGTTACAGCCATAGGGACTGGGTTGGGGTGGTAGAACTGGTGGAGAGGAAATGGTATAGTAGCATATTATTGTAGTGCACAGTGAAACAAAGGTGTATGTCAGAAATGCCTGATGTAGACTATTTTTAGCAGTGAACCTTAGAAAATAAATTTGCTATGGCAAACTCCAGTTGTCAGTAGAGAATTAAAGTAACCGGTGTTGCTGAATGTGTACTCCTATCCAGATGTTTAATATTCCAGTAGAACTACTGAGATCACAGAAGTGATGGACTCCTCTGGACATGGAGCTGAATGATGATGGTTTCGGTATATTTACTATGGAGATTTCTGGATAGTACAGGAAGAAGGTTAGAGAGGTGTGAGAATAGATTTCATTGATTAGTTTACAGAGGAGAAATTAGGAAGTAAGTCCCAAAATTGTAGTTATCTGTTTGAAAGTTTTGAGCTATTATCTAAGATACAGCGGTCTGGTCTGAAAGAAGTGAAAGGAACCTCTCTGTTCACATATCTCCTATGAACTCGAGTATTTGTTGTTTCTGTAACTGAGATTTTCTAGGGTCCAGTGTTGTGCTGATTCCACAGCACAGGGATTCTAATAATCCTGGCAGCAGATTGATTTTCAATAAGCAGAGTTCAGATTATGAAATCCCTTCTCCTGCTAATGAACACCTGCTCCTGCAGGCAGATTCAACGAGACTAGTGGAATTACTTGAGAGAGTGCTGACTAATTTCAGTGAGACCTCCACAGTCTTGGTCCACTTTAGGAAGTTACACATAATTGTATTTGAAAAGGAATGGAGCCAAGACAAAGTACAAGGAAAAGAAGAAATCTCAGTGGTTCCTATGGATAAACCTTCATAGCAGGTGAAATCCATATTCTTATTTGAGGTTTACTTCAAATCCCTCCCTGCTATTCACATCCCCTTAAATCCTTGCTTGCCTGTCCATTGAATATTGACGTATTTACTCAGAGCTATAGAATAAAGTCTGTGCTGTGCTTTAAGAATGGTCCTAGCCTATTTACTTCACAGTGAGCATGTCAGTGAAACTCACTTTGTTTCCCCAGTTCTATTCCATATCTGAGAATTTCTGACCATTTTCCCTTCTTTTGCTCCAGAAACTATATGCATATGTGTTCGTGTATTGTTACCATTTAAATCCTCATTTCAGATGCTTTGCCTCATATCTGACCAGCAGAATCTGTCCTAGCCTAGAAATAAATAAATAAATAACCCCTCACACCCACCCCCAAATCTGTTTGAGGTTGGTGATCACTGACCAGAGCACTGTTAAGTCAGTCACAATGCTACTCATAGGTAGAACACACGTATGACTCTGCCCACCTCTGAAGGAAAGACAAAAATTGGCCTCTGCACTAGGTGCACATAAGCCTATCTTGAAGTACCTTATCTGTGCCATCTACTTCAGAAAGTTTAGTTGAAAGCCTGAGCTCCAAAGTGGAACATCCAAATGGAGGGGGATGGGGGGTGGGAGGAGGAGGGGAGGAGAGTGACTAAAAGGGAGGACAGGGGAAAAAAGACTTCATGAGGAAAGGTAATTGTTGCCATTTATTCCTACACAGTATTTCATTAAAAAGTGTTTTGAGTTGTCCTCTGGACCCTCTACTGACTCTTGTACAGGAGGCCAAGAGTCCTGATTGAGGGATGTAGGGACATGGGCAAATTTGCCACT
This sequence comes from Podiceps cristatus, assembly GCA_000699545.1. Lineage (NCBI taxonomy): Eukaryota > Metazoa > Chordata > Aves > Podicipediformes > Podicipedidae > Podiceps > Podiceps cristatus. The sequence continues at coordinate 13,422 of JMFS01023687.1, read as the reverse complement.
GTGCATCCTGCCATGGACTTCAAGACACCTCAGAAGAGCTCAGCACATTTTTCAGTAGCAACTCCTTATCTATTGAGTGATGACCCTGACATGGTTCTTACAGGACAAATTAATCTGCCACTCTAAGAAGAGAAGCAGCGCTCAAACTGCAGCCCAGAAGAAACGCCATAAACCATACGTTTCTTTCCTCCCCAGTGACTTCCTACTGGTCACTGACTCTCATGGTCTGCTGTCTTCTAATTGAGCAAAGGAGAGCAAAGTCTCCTTTCAGTGCATGCACTCAGCTCTGGATTTATTGCATGATTCACTGCAACTTCACACAGACCCACCCCGTTTTTTTATCCCGGTTATTTCTGTTTTATCCCTGTGTAGTCTTAATGCAAAGCCATGTCATGCTGATGCCCATATTTAGTGAGACCACACGAATGCATGTGGATGGTAAAGGGGCTTCAATTTATTTCAAGACAAAAGAATGAGGGGGTGGCATACAGCAATGGGCAAGTCTGGCAACTGACCATCCAACAGGAGTTTGCACAATCTGTCCTTACTGTTCCATGTAGTCTCGTCCGCAAACTTGGGGGCTGCTCTTTCCTTCAGATGAAGATCCGGGGTCAGTGCTGGCGAACCCACATCAAGAAAGGAAGGAAGAAGAGACAAACTCGGTATGACCTGATGACCTGGAAGTTAAGTTGAGCAAGATGCTGAAGAGCTACTGGAGATGAATCTATGGGGTAAAGAAGCAGCAGAGTCAAAGCTACAGACCAGTAAATGGCTACCACTATCTTTGTGACTGTTACTGAAGAAACAGCGGCAAGAGTGGGAACATTTCCCAGGTAATAATATAATAAGTGCTAGAAAAACTATTGTACTGTTATATTCTGGGTCACCTCAGCTAGAGTTGAAGGGAGATGCTGGGGGCTTTCCCTTTGCCTCCCATTCATCCTCTGCCATGTGTGATGCACAACTGATTTAGACGTGAAAAATAGGAGTGGAAGTAAACGTTTGCTCCAGCTACATCTGAACTGATTGTAAAGCTTGTGATCTATTTCCATTACATTTTTCTGTTCATGAATCTATTATTTGGGCAGACTTATGCTCTTATGCTGACATTACCATTGCAGCACTGTCCCGGACAATGTAAAAATCCCAGATACTGTACTGAATGAAAATGTATCTTTATGTTTGTCGTACTTCATATCCTTCTGTTTTCCAGCTATGGCTGAGGGAGGAGATTTATTCTGTTGCTCACAATTTCTCTTCCTTAATTCAGCACTCTATTCTAATCTATGTGCAAATTTTCCCCTTTTTTATTTGGCTATTGGTACTTAATAATATTTTTTTATTATTAAAACAAACAACAAGGTTCTTGGTTGAGAGAGGTTTCTAACAACTCCAGTAGTTACCAGTCTTGCTCATTCGTTGGCAAGCTGCCAAGTGAGCAGTCATGAAATTTCTCTCACTCTCTCTCATGTGGATAACCAGTTTTCTAATGGCAGTTTGTAAAAATCTCCCTGACTTCAGGACTGATCTGATTTCCTTGCTGTGCCACCTCTTTCTCCTTCTTCAACTCACCTCCAGTCTTTCCTTCCTTGGAGTTTTATTCCATTGGCTTTGTGAGGTGTTGGCCAGTTACAGTCTTTCAATGTACCTTTTTTTTTAATCTGTCATATGGTCTTCTACATTTTCACTAGCTGGTCCTTATCTGCAGAGTGCTTAAGGCAATTCTTAGGTAGTATCTGATAAGTTTCCTGCACTGTTGCTGTATGGTTTTACCTTAACTGGTTAGTCGCCACAATTCAAGAATAGGCGAGTCAATTTTTTGTTTCTGGTCATTTGACCCTGCCTATTACTGAAAAATGCAGAAGGTCCTTCTACTTTATATGTCTAATACTTAATGATGGTGATTATAAGGTTGAGTGCCTATGGGTAAGAATCAAGGAGAAGGCCAACAAGGCAGATATCAGCATGGGAGTTTGTTGCAGACCGCCCAATCAGGAAGACGAGGCTGATGAAATACTCTACAAGCAGTTGGGAAAAGTTTCACTATCACTACCTCTTGTTCTTGCGGGGGACTTCAACTTTCCAGATGTGTGCTAGGAATACAGCACAGCAGAGAGGGAACAATCCCAGAGGTTCCTGGAGTGTGTGGAAGATAATTTATTTCCTGGCACAGTTAGTGAAGGAGCCAACTAGAGAGGGTGCCCTCCTGGACCTGCTGCATGTTAACAGAGATGGACTTGTAGGAGATGTAATGGTTGGAGGCCACCTGGGGCATAGTGATCATGAAATAATAGAGTTTTCAATTCTCAGAGAAGTCAGGAGTGGGGTTAGCAGAACCGCCATCTTGGACTTCAATGAGGCAGACTTTGGCCTGTTCAGGAGACTGATTGGCAGAGTCCCTTGGGAGGCAGCCCTGAAAGGCAAAAGAGTCTGGGAAGGCTGGGCACTCCTCAAGAGGGAAATCTTAAAGGCACAGGAACCGGCCATCCCCATATCCTGAAAGTTGGGATGGCAAGGTAGAAGACCAGCCTGGCTGAATGGAGAGCTTCGGCTGGCACTCAGGAACAAAAGGAGAGTTTAGAGTTTATGGTCTTTGGAAAAGGGGACAGGCCACTCAGGACTACAAAGACGCAGTGAAGCTATGCAGGGAGAAAATTAAAAGGGCCAAAGTCCAACTTAAACTCAGTCTGGCTGTTGCCGTAAAAGACAACAAAAAATGCTTCTACAAATACATAAAGAACAAAAGGAGGATTAGGGAAAATCTTCCTCCTTTATTGGGTGCAGGGGGAAGCACTGTGACTAAGGATGAGGAAAAGGCTGAGGTACTTAATGCCTTCTTTGCCTCAGTCTTTAATTGCAGGACTAGTTGTTTGCTGGGTAACCAGCCCCTTGAGCCAGAAGCCAGGGATGGGGAATAGAATGAGACTGCCGTAATCCAAGAGGAAATAGTGACCTGCTGCACCATCCGGACATACACAAGTCTATGGGGCCAGATGGGTTACACCAGACAGTGCTGAAGGAACTGGCAGATGTGCTCACCAAACCACTCTTCATGATTTTTCAGCAGTCCTGGCTAACTGGGAAGGTCCCAAGGGACCGGAGGTCAGCAAACTAGGTCATCTACTAGAAGGGTCGGAAGGAGGATCCAGGGAACTACAGACCTGTCAGTCTGACTTCGGTACCAGGGAAGATCATGGAACAAATCATCTTGGGTGCCATTACATGCAATTTACAGGACAACCAGATGATCAGGCCCAGTCAACATGGATTCATGAAAGGCAGGTCCTGCTTAACGAACCTGATCTCCTTCTATGACAAGGTGACCTGCTTGGTGGATGAGGGAAAGGCTGCAGATGTTGTTTACCTGGACTTCAGTAAAGCCTTTGATTCTGTTCCCCACAACATTCTTATGAAAAAGGTGGTTGCCCATGGCTTGGACAGGTGTACACTCTCCTGGATCAAATACTGGCTGGATGGCCAGGCCCAAAGTGTGGTGGTGAAAGGAGTCAAATCCACTTGGCAGCTGGTCACAAGAGGAGTTCCCCAGGGCTCAGTGTTGGAGCAACTACTGTTTAGTATCTTTGTCAATGATATGGATGAGGCAATCGAGTGCACCCTCAGTAAGTTTGCAGACAACACCAAGTTAGGTGGGAGTGTTGATCTGCTTGAGGGTAGGGAGGCTCTTCAGAGGGACCTGGATGGGATGGATTGATGGGCTGAGGCCAACTGTATGAGCTTCAACAAGGCCAAGTGCCAAGTCACTACAACCCCAAGCAATGCTACAAGCTTGGGGAGGAGTGGCTGGAAAGATGCCCGGCAGAAAAGGACCTGGGGGTGTTGGTCGACAGCCGGCTGAACATGAGCCAGCAGTGTGCCCAGGTGGCCAAGAAGGCCAACAGCATCCTGGCTTGTATCAGGAATAGTATAACCAGCAGGGCTAGAGAAGTGATTGTCCCACTGTACTTGGCACTGGTGAGGCCGCACCTCAAGTACTGTGTTCAGTTTTGGGCACTGCAGTATAGGAAGGACATTGAGGTGCTGGAGCGTGTCCAAAGAAGGGCAATGAATCTGGTGAAACGCCTAGAGCACAAGTGCTATGAGGAATGGCTGAGGGACTTGGGGTTGCTCAGTCTGGAGAAAAGGAGGCTGAGGGGAGACCTTGTTGCTCTCTACAACTACCTGAAAAGAGGTTGTAGCGAGGTGGGTGTGGGTCTGTTCTCCCAAGTAACAGGCGAGAGGACAAGAGGAAATGGCCTCAAGTTGCACCAGGGGAGGTTTAGATTGGGCATTAAGAAACTTCACTTCACCGAAAGGGCTGTCAGGCACTGGAACAGGCTGCCCAGGGAGGTGGTCGAGTCACTATCCCTGGAAGTATTTAAAAGACAGGTAGATGAGGTGCCTAGGACATGGTTTAATATTGGTTAGGCATGGTTGGACTCGATGATCTTAAAGGTCCTTTCCAACCAAGGGATTCTATGATGATGATTCTATATGAGCATGGATTTTGGCATAGGCAGTATGCAATTTAGTCCCCGAATCGGGAATCTAAGCTCCCAAAGAGTCATCAGAGCCTCCAGAACAACCAAGGATCTGGAGGAAGGAGAATGTGAAGGATAAATGAGTTGGAAAAATAGGATAAGGAGGAAGCTTGATGGTCACATATTCCTAAACAGTGCTCCACAACAAAGAGACTGAATCGCCCTCTGAAGGCTAGACTGAGTGTTCCATAAAAGCAAGCTTTTATATCGACACTCAGCTTAGATGCATAAGGTTTATGTGAATACCTGCTCAATTCCCTTCTGCCCCTTATACCCCTTTAATAAGGAGAAAATTGATTCCCCATTTCTAAACAAAGGTGTGTAGCTAGGAGAGAGCATGGTCTCCCTGGCTGTGTAACAGCTGGGAAAAAATGAATAGACCATATGCTGGAGAGCAGCCGCCAGAACACTGGGACAAAGCTGTGGACCACTGCCAAACCTTCACAGCTAAAGCCACGGCAGCCAAGGCGAGACCCTGCGCTGGACTGCTTTTAGGGACTGCAATGTATAAATCCCGAACGAAAGAAGGAAAAATGGCTTGTTTTCAGAAAGGTCCTTGGAAAAGAAAGTCATTTATGCAAGTGGCCCTGAATATCCTTGTTAAAACTTGCCTAGTTCTGTTATGCTTTCTTTTCATCTAACTGGTCATTGTCAGGAAAGCCTAGACCATTGCAGAATTTTATCTGAGGAAGTCGCTGGCTCCTGATTTCTTTATTTCATCTTTTCCACCCTTACCCTCCTGTGTCCAGAAGCCAGTTCATTACTGTTTCTCCTGTGACCTAGACTCCGTGGCAGGATGGGGTCTGCTCAGGTGAACATCATGAACAGCTATAACCATTCTGCAGCCTCCGGAAGAGGAGCTTAGTTTGTGAAGACTTTTATGCAACAGAAATTGATCTGCAATATGTTCTCTCTGAAACTTTTTTCCCTCCTACCTGTAAACTGATTATATATACGGGTCTGTTCCAGGCCCACAGAGGACACCCTTGGTGGTGATGTATAATTTTATTAGAGGTGGACTGGAGAGCTGAAGCTAATGAACTTGGTGAGCTCTGCGAGAGAAATAAGGTAGGAGCAGCAGCAGCCTAGCCCCCAGGCGAAAAAAAAAAAAAAAAAAGAGAGTCAGACCTGGATCTGAACTGTAACCCCATGAGCTGTGGGACAGAGCCAGTTTTTCATATGAAATATCACAGTGAGCTGGAATGGCTGGGAGCCGCTGGCCTGTTCTATACTTTGTGCTAAGTCTATATTGGGTGCTGTGCACCTGATCAGTCTTACTCTGTGCAGGTCTAAGTCAATGATCCATTTGATAAGTGGGGAAACAAAATAGAGTCTTGGCTAAGTTTACATTTAAAAAAAAAAAAAAAATCAAACTTTTAAAGTAGGGCATTTCTTTATAGAAAGACTGTATGGGTGTTATTAAACACTACACTTCAAGTTTCTAGTAAGAATCACATTCATTATAGTCCTAATTACATTTTTTTAATCAGACAGGTCTCTTCTGAAACCTTGTACTTTAAAACAGAGTACTAGCTCAGAGACACTTAAGCAAAACTAGTGAAACAGTTCACATTAATCGATTGTGACTGATTTAAGTGAAACCTAATTGCCTACATTGCTGATACTTATTTGTCTAACAAACCTAAATGAATGCAATTGAAAAAAAAATCCTTATGCAGTGTTTTACACCTTGTTGGTTATTCCTCTGTAATTAGTCATTTGAGATTCTAGATATCCAGTCCAGTGTAACTTGTCATATATTAGCTTATAATGTATAAAGGGAAAAATAAACGAGAATATACTTCTGGAATGGCAGTGATATCTACCAAATTTCCTTTTAAATATGCACAACAAAATGAATTGTTAAAAATAATCCCCTGAGGATGGTGCCTCTTTTGTCAGTTTTCTACCAGAGTGTATCCTGCACTCTGACAGAAAATTGCTCATTAATCTCCAAGGAATGACCAGTTTTTCAAAGTAATCACTCAACTATGCTGCCACTGTTAATTTTTTAAGCATTATGGGTGCCATTAATTGCTTGATGTGGTTGGTAACAAAGTCATCCTTTTCAAATGGGACATTAACTCCAAAACAATTCATTAGCTTTTGTCCACATACTGTAATTAACACTTACCTGCCAGGAGGTAAGCATCATGACTTCACAGAAATTGCAAAGGCCACCGTGACACTGGAGATTTGGCATCTCTCTCTAATATTTATATTTACACTCAAGATATTATCGTGGGGTGTTCTGGGGGGTGATCACTGTTTTACTAGCAACAACTTGCATTCAGAGTAGTAGGTAAGGGATCTGATCTGCGCTTTCAGCCTGGGGAGATTTCTTCCTTCTTTTTTCTCTCCAGCTTTTTTGCTTCCTAAAATAGGGGAAAGGTATGGATGCCTCAAATTGCTGCTTCTCATATGTGAGGGATCGAACCGCGTTTGGTCACCTGGCAGGGATGCATTGAGCCGTCCTTTGGAGCAGAGCAGAGGTTGTTACTGAGTGTCTGTAAAAGGGAGGTTAAGGATTGGTTGGAGTGGAAAAGACAAAAAAGAATATATTTTCCTATCTTGTACATAGCATACTTTATCTTTGCAACCTCTGCTCATGTCCACTACATCTCACCCCAGTGGGTGCTGGTGTGAGAGGTGAAGAAAAAGGGAACAGCTGAGCAGCATGGAATGAGAACCTGCCAGAACTGGAGCTGCTTAGGTGTGAATTTTGACAATAAAAGTCATGGGTTTGTTTTGGGTTTTTTTTGGTTTTTTTTTTTTTTTAGCTTAAAGGGAGATATGGAGGGATTGGTTTTTAATGTCTGTTCCTCACTTTGATATTTTTAATTGGTAAAAGGTGCAGAGTTAAGGGTAGCTGGGAATATATGCAATATGGAGCACAAAATCTCTGCAATGGTGCCATTTTTTTCCCCAAGCTACTTTTATATGGCTCTGATGTAAGCAAAGTCACTTCTAATTCATTACGGTATGACTTTAGACTCAGTTCATTTGATTTTGCATTCTGGGACCAAACCCAGTGTGTTGAAGTATACATACATGGGCAGAAAGACGAAAGAGCAAAAAATATATTTGTTTTTATATTTAAGAAAAAAAAGAACAAGATATAACCTGCAAAATAAACTTCTAGTAAGTGTATTTAGTTGAGATTTTTAAAAGCACTACATGATTTAAGATACATGGTCTCCCTGAAAACCTAAGAAGTTTGTGCTTCTAGGCTGCTAAAGCATATTTGATATGCCTGTTTATATTGGATTCTTTATATTGAATTCACTGGTAGCTTAGCTTAAATTGAAGCAGAGCTTTGGTATATCATTCCTCCAGGACTAAAATGTCAGCTACTGGCATAGTTTCGAATATTTTCTGTTTCTGGAATGTGCTTTGTCAGAACATTGCTTGGTGGTATCAAAGGGCACTTCCCAGTGGCAGCTTCCACTGGTTGAGAAATTAGTAACCTGGAGATGCTCATAAGTCTTGCCTGCTTTGCTCAGAGATAGTAAACACTCAGACAAAATTACACACGAGTAATACTCCCTGCAGACACTCCAAGGAAGGCAGTGGAATTTCCTAACCCTGCAGCAAATATGCAGCTTACTTTAACACATCTAGCTTATCTAACTATTCTTTATCTAGTTATTCCCATACTCTAGCCTACAGGTCTTTTTTTTTTTTTTTTTTTTTTTTTTTTTTTTTCCTTTTTTCTCCCCAATTTGCCTAATACCATGGAATGTGTAGGAAAGGCTGGTATTAAGTCTCACTACAGGTGCTTTAGCCATAAGGCCATTTGTGTAATATTCTTCGGGTAATGCTGTTGTCTAGCAGTACTTTGTATTCTCTGTAGCCTTTGAAGTATAACAGAATTTCCACTCACCTTTTAAAATACATTTTATTTCTTCAAGATTTTGGGCATCTTGCATTATTTTGACCCTTAGGTTTCCAGGTGTTTTTCAGCTGGCTCTATACACGTTTTTTTTGTTGTTTAAAAATACCTTGAATTATAAAAATGGCAGAGGTGAAGAATGCTACACTTGAGTCAATACAACCACATACAGTTAGAAAGTGTTTTTCACTTAGATCAGAAGGTTTTTCAACTTCAAACTTCATTTATCCAATTTTTTAGGGTTCTGTAATAGTCCTTCTGACTGGGATATGTGTGCCATGTACTATAAATTACAGTGGAAAAGATTTAAACCCTATATATTTAAGGCTATGCAACCAAATGTAACAGGGTTTGGCAAAAGCTTGTATTAAGTAGATGGCTGGTCTGGGAAGACCATTTTCACGTGGAAATAAAGAGTATTGACTATTGTTATGGAATATTAAAGCTGAGTTAAGGTAGTTGGCTATGAAGTCAATATAAAGATTAAAACTGTGTAGATACACCTTTGAAACTAAAAGTCATTTGTCTGCATCAGTGTGTGTGTTTTTTCAGGGAAGTGCTCAGCTCTCTAAATAAAATCTTCATAGGATTATTTTCAGATTATATGACTGGAGCTCATGAAAAGAGGCTTTGTTTATTTTGTGGATTTACATACAATTTCTTTAAAATAATCTTTTTATAAGCAGACCAGTAGATCATATTAAATCACAGGAGAAATATTAGTTTTCTTGCTGCTGCTTTTATTCTGAAAGAGTTGTAAACATGGCTTACTGTCCTTGGTAATTTATGTTGGAGTTTATGTTTTTTTTTCAGGAAGTTTAAGCTTGCAGAAGGGACACTGGTAAGATATCCACTTTTTTTTTTTTTTTTTTTTTTTAAGAAATGTGTTGGGAACGATTTTGAAGAAAAAAATGAAAAAAATTTGGCACTGAAGTTGGGAAAACCTGAGTGGACTTACGGAAACTGGGTAGCCAACATTTTCTTTGGGGGTGGTGGAAGGTATCAAACAAAGCTTTTATCATCCAGGGACTGCTGAGCCACTGGGCAAATAAAGGGAGGATGAGAATGCAGGTTTTCTAAAGCTGTTCCTTGAATAAATTTTATAATTTTCTAACAGGTGTCAGAAAAGAAAACATTTCATTTTTATTTTTAAAGGACATTTTGTGTTGGATGAAACAACATTTACTTTTTTTTATGGTTATATAGTTGAAAAATATTCTGTTCAAGTTGGTCAGAGTCTGTTTTATTTTTCAGTTTGACAGCTAACTAATAAAAGTTGCTTATTCACAGTGTATTCTACAGACAATCTCTTTCTTGGTAGATACCAGTTGTAAAGGCATCCGTAGGTTTGCAAAGTTATTCTGGATATATTTGCATAGCCATGCCTGCCCCTAGAAAAATAACATTTGAGATGGCTGAAGCAGTGCAAGCAAAAAGGCAGCTAGAGATTATCTACCATTAACAATACTGTCTGTGTCAAACTGGGGGAGGCAACAGCAAGAGCGGCTGTTCCCACGCTTGTCCTCATTGCCCGCTCCCCTGTCATCAGTTTTAGAGAAGCTGAGATGTTAAGACAGTATTGTTCCAATTTTGCTTCTTAGCTCTAAGGAGCTTTCATGTGCAGCGGCACCCTAGGGAACTTTCTTATTCTCTGAGGGAGCAGATAACATAGATAACTTATTCTTTGACTTGGGAATCAGTTTTCCTCCTCTTTAAGAGTAGTCAGAACTAGCAAGTGATGTGAAGATACGAGGTTTTTAGTGCAACAGCAGTGGCAGCCTAAGGAACATCAGTCTGTATGGAACGTGTGATGGGACAGTTGCAGACAGTTGTAGTTCAAGATTTCAGTAGCCTAAAGTGCAAGTCTGTTGAGACCACACTATTCCAAGTCCACAAGGAAGAGAAAATGGGACAGCAAGGATTCCAGGAGTTTGGCAGAACATAGCCTGTGGTGAGAGGCTAGAGGGAACAGTCTTCTTCTTTAGGTCAGCTTGATTAAATACCTTGTATCAGGAGTATTCATGCTGCCGTAGAAAAGCTGAATAAACAGAGTAGTTCTAATTTCCTGTAAAAGTGGAGAGCTGTGGGCTTGGAGGGCTGTGGATTTGATGGGGGAGCTGAGGCTGTTGCAAAGCGCTGCCTGTAAATCCATATCCGTAGGGTATGATAGTTCCACTGAATGTGGTGGGAGTTCAGAACCCGCATTGCTTTTCAGGATTTGTTTTGCACCAGCTGGGTTGACACGTGTGACACGTGAGAACAGGAGGTCAGTGCTGCAGACAATGTTCCTGCATCTGTCTTGATACAAGAAGGCACCTGCCCATGTGTTTAGGTCTCACTGGAGTTAAGGAGATTTGAATTCAGGTTTAAAATTAAACATGTACTTAGACTTGTTGCTGAAGAGGAATGAACTTAAGTGTTTGCTGAATTGGGGGCCAGAAGCAGTAAAGCAGCTCTTTTATGTTTTTGTTCCTCTTTCAAAATTCCCTATTCTTGCAGGGTGTGTAGCCACCGTTCACTTTCATTATGAGAGAAGGGACGGTAGTTCAGTAGCCATACTGCACACCTTCAGCCCCCTGAATCAAATGCTGAACTGAAATGCTGAAATGAGCAAGGGGATGGCTTACTCTTTCCTAACCCCTGACTATATCATTAGGATGATAATATTATTTAAGTCTAATATATCACAAGGAAATGGTTTCATTGTTATCCAGTGGAGCCCCCATAACAGTGCCACGGTGACTGAGGCTGTAATGAGGAACTGTAAGATTTCAATGGCAAAAGGGATTCATTGCTAGTCCATGACCTCATGATGAAATCAATCCAATGCAGTCAGAGATATGAAGTTATTACAGAAAAACTATTTCACAGCCAGTCTATAAGGACGTTTTTGACGGTGCCATTATGAAGCCATTACAATGTAAGGTTATGATGGCAAAATGGTTTCAATGAAACCCTTTTACGGTTTAAAAACAGACTACATGGTGTCAGTGGAAGTTATTCCTCTTTCTAAAACCTGAAAGAATTAAACAGACCTTCCTCTCTAAACCAAAACAAGGACAAATTAGATGTATGACTTACACTTGATCAGAAGGAGAGGAATTATGATCTCTTGTGAACCATCAACTACAATTTCTGCTGGAGTTATCTAAGAGGAAAATAATGGTTACTGAGTTTCTAGGATCTTCTTTAATTAAGTAAATCAAAATGAAATATCATCCTCACATAACAGTTTACATTACATAGCATTCTTCTGAATCTTCCTTGGTCTATTACAAATTAGCGTATTGCAGGTTCTTGGGTTTTTTTGTGGCTGTAGTGTTTCTGACTTTCATTTGCTCTGATAAGGGTAGCTGTGGCACACCTCAAATATAAATTAAAATTCCACTGCCACTCCCAATCTAAGATTTTGAGTGACATCTAAGAGTGACTGTCAAAGTAAATAGTATATTTCAAAACTGAGTAAAATCCCCCTACCTAAGACTGACATCTCATCAATAGGATGGGTACTATTTATCTGGTTTAAAGTCTAGCCTAATCTAATCACCTGCTCTATCACTGGTGCAGGAAGGGAATAAAATGAACATTTTAAAAATGTTTGAGGTAATGCCACCTTGCTATGAGATAATTAGAACAATATTTCCACAAAGAAGAACATGCCTCTGAAGTATCTCTGGGTTTTCCAGGTGGAACATCCAAATCTTTCTTGTCAGCGCTGTTTCATTATCAATGAATAACTACATATTTATTGTTCAAAAAGTTCAGTTTGAGGTGGTCTGATAGCAAAGGGACTTGGATGTGGGACTCCATAGAGGCTGTGGCATATGAGTGCCCACTGGCCATTCAGGAGGGAATGTCCTGGGCCGCAAGGACAGAAACTCCATGCCAAGGCCAAGAACTCATTTATTGGAATCAAAGATTTCTGCAAAATGTTCCAGGTTTGACTGATCTGCTTTTTTCTGTCTCTACATTAAAAAAAAAAAAAAAAAAAAAAAAAAAAAAACAAACAACAAAAACGTTGCAAAACGTTTCCATGAGCTTTAGTTAATGTAAGTGTCAAATGTGCTCAAGTATTGTTATGGGTTATGAAACCTACAGTCTTAAAGGGGAATCTGAACACCAGGTAGTTAGGTAGGGGATCTCTTTACCCTCTTCAGTCAATATGTACGTAAAATGACCTGGTAGACTGTCATAGATGCCCATTCTGTTTATTGCTAAACCACAGTGTCAGCTGTGAAACCTTGTGAATAGTAGTTGGTGTGCCCTTGTTAATCTGGCATCCGTATGTTCTAAGACAGCTTGAAGTAAAATCATTGAGTTTTTATGCATCTTTGTCTCTGAAGACTGCCACCTCTGAGGACACATTTTTGGATAGAAGGGCTAGGATTCTCTTCAGCTGCTGAAGAATCCCATCCCTTTACAAAAACTAGGGTAGAAAGCAAAGCCTTGAATAAGAGGTTTCCTCTTGAAAAGCAGTCATCTTGGTGGTTTACTCCTGTTTGAATTACACCCTTTGCATCTCCTTTGCAGAGACCTTAAATGGACGCTTACTGTTATTTTTTGGAACACATGCCATTTCTGTACAGTGACAGAAACAGAAAGTTAGATTAGCAAATGACAAATGAGCTCTATATTTCCCATTACAGATAAACTAGAGATTATAGATTTTTAAAATGATTTTGGTATTAAAAACTATGACCCAGCTATCAGTTCATCAGTCAAATAAATACCATCAAGTACACTAAAGGATGTATTTTGTCTTCTGATATGTTGTATACAGGAATAAATAAGCTCTCCCACATTTCGTAAGGAAAGCCTTTGTGCAATACTGTAGAAACATGCAATATCCCAGCATCAAGCATCTCAAATTCTGCTATCCTCTTTCTTTCCAACTTCTTAATAAATTCAAAACCTGTTTGATGTCCTTGGAACAATACCATCAATCTCTGTTAACATGGAAACATAGAATCATAGAACAGTTTGGTTTGGAAG
>KL260446.1:847-13914 GCA_000699545.1 Podiceps cristatus | reverse complement strand
CCCCCCCCAAGTTTTAATTACATGTACAGTGTAGAGCAGGAGAAATGCACTTCAGAGATGATTTCTGCTGAGATATAATTCAATGGTTTTGCTGCAGTCACATTAGCGACATGCTTAGATAATTGATTGTCCCTTATCTGACAGATCTACATTGTTATTAGCTGTTACTAAGCAAGTAAAATATGTAGTGCACATGAACACTTATTGAACAATTTTTGTATTGCAATGGTAGCCTTCCTTTGACTTTCAGCATTTCTGAGCTAAAGAAAGAATCTGAGGGAGGTCTTATCCTACCACTTCTTTGTAGAAATTGAATCACTACTTCTATAAATCAAATACCATGTTAAAAGCTCAGTGAAGTAAACAATGATGTATGTGAATTAGCATCACAACTTTAGTCAATACAAATCAAAGTGGCTTTATGAAGGTATTGATGTTTTCAGCTCTTGTGAAGGTTGAATACATTTAAGCATTTACCCCTGGAGGGACTGTTGATCCAAATGAATCTATTCACTTTGAAACCAGATCATGGTCATGGCAGCAAACAAGCTTACATATACCAAACTAAACGTGGCACTTATATTAACCATAGTAACTGTTAAGTTCATAGCAACAAAAGTGCTATTCTTAATGCAAGAAAATGGGGTTGAAAACAAGTACTTGATTACAGTATACAGGCTGTATTTTTATTCAATTTCCCATTTATTTTTGTAATTTCAGGTAAGGGGAGTGACAGCAGAATGCAATTATAATAACATTTTCACATTTTCCACACAAAAAGAAGAGAGCTGATTGTGATAACAGAGCTGTTATTTTCTCATTTTCCTTAGTAGATTAGAGTAATGCCTGCTTTAAAACAGAAATTGTGGTTTGTTTTTATGCAAATTTGACACAGCATGTACCAAATCTATTCCTGACTGCATCTCTGTAAACCTAAAGAAACTCCAGCAAAGCCTTCCCTGAGTAGCACCCTTGGCTTCAACAAAGTTACTTGACATTGATGCTGATGTGCCAGGTCTAGCTGGCCCTCCGTGTTGGTAACATGGTTAACATGGAAGCAGTGCGTGCTGAAGGTGGTGTTCAATTCTATGGAAATAATGACTGTCTGAAAAATAAAACCTTATTTCTGTTTGAATAATATCACAAAAATGGCCAGGTTTTACAGGATTAGCTGTGGGACAGAGAACCTCATGACTGTAATCATATGACAAGTGGGAAATGCTACGGAGCGCCTCTATTGACAAAGAAAACTACACTCTTTGGTTTAAATATAAAATACATGCTGTAAGGCTTCATCTGACAATTTTAAACCCTTTTCTCTCTCTACACTGTTCTGAAGAAGTTGACTGGTACCCATGGGCTTAAAAGGTAATGTATTGCTTGTACTTCTCTGTACAAAAGGGCAAACCTCCTTTGAATCCCTTTGCCTTTCACTCCAAGACAATAAAAACTTATAAATATCTCTCCAAACCCATCATGCTTAATAAATGTCACCTTGCCTGAGGGTGCTTGCAAGAGACAAACATATATTAGAGGAACCTCACAAAACATTAAAAAAAACCCCAACCATGTATAGTTGGAAGCAATAGATGTTTTTAAGTAAACCAAAAACACTACCAAAAAAAATTTGTAGATTAAAGCGTCCTCCACGATGTGGGTTTCTTGGGGGTTTTTTGTGTTTTGGTGGCTTTTTGTTTGTTTGTTTCTGTTTGTTTAGGTTTTGGTTTTTGTTTTGGGTTGGGTTTTTTTGGTAGGTCTCTCCTTCTCTAAAGAGTAGTGCAGCATTCAAGTGTGGGAACGTTTCTCTTAAACGTGTAAATCACACATTTCTCCTCACAGGCTGCGGCAGAACCGTAGTGGCAGTGGGGGTGGGGAGGATGAAGTACTGGTCAAGCAGTGTGTTAATGAAACATTTACACAAGCAGTTTATGTAGTAGTAATGAAAAAGGCCTCTTTCATCCCATCCTTTCATTACTTAGCACAATCTTTAAGAGGATTAGTTAAAAAAAAAGAAAAAGGCGGGGGGTAGAATGTGCTTATCAGTTGATTCTCAGGATCGGCGGTGCTGAGTTCTTAATAGATTGCCCCTGGATTTGGGATTACTGCAGTGCAAACTCTTTCAGGCGTCGCTACAGAACAGAAAGCAGTTTGTTTTTGCAGCATTCTCACCCTCGGATGAAGAGAGCTATTGACTTTGTGATGAAATGACATGGGACTCTAAGTTGCTGTGGACTGATCCTTTTTGTGGTTCCATTTTTCCTTTAAAGAAGAAACTACATATTCATAATGATTTCTTTATGGTGGATGGTGCAGATTGCAATGAGACACGCACTAATTCCTCAGCTAATATGATTAAAAGCTGCTGACACTGTGAGTTTAGACACAGCAAGCATCAGACTCTCACGAAATCCCTGAGCTGGGATTCACCTCTACAGGCGATTTACCCTGCAGCAAACCAGTTACAATGCCTTGTGTAAATGTGGACATTTTAGTTCTGTTTGGATCACGGATCATTTTGTACTGGAGCAGATTGTGCTGAGTGATGCGTATGCACTTGTCTGTCTTCCTAAGTCATCCAGTACCCTGTGCACAGCTCTGCTCTGCCTTGTGGCCCTGAGCTCACTGCCATCGGCCACCACTGCTTGTGGATACCCTAGCATCATTTAGGGGCACTCCCAAAAGTCTCACCTGTGACAGACATGCTTGTAAATAGACTTATGAAGACTCCTCCAACTCAAATGAGAAAAAAAGCCTTGTACTTGGCCCTTACATCTCTTTTAATGATGCAAAGCCAGATCTGCAGCTGTCACGGACTGCTGAGTCCCCCAGACCTCTGCGGGGCACCGTGAGCACATGTTGGCCATGCACCCTGTCCGAAGCAACACGTAGCAGGGTGCAGCAGGAAGGTAGTGTAGCGGTGGGCTCCCACCGTGTAACACAGCCTACGTGGAGGGAGCTGCCCTGGACTGCCCTGATGGGTGCTACTGCTTGCTTGGTCCTACCTTTGATTAGCTTGCATTTGATAAATGCATGCGTATTTTTGATGGTGTTGGCTACAGGCCCTGGTGCTGGCTTCCCAGCATTATCACCCTGTTTCAAATCTAAACTTTCCCACTGGCTGAAGAAAATAAACCAATGAAAGAAAAATGGGCAAAACCAGTATACTGTCTGTTCATGAAATTAATTTCAATTCTTACTATAATTTCATTATGCACTGTCATGAAGGGATTTTATTTCCCCATCATGTAAGGGGAATAACAACAGAAGAAGATAATCAGATATTCATCTTCAGTTGTCTGATATCTCTCACTTGGTATCTTTAAATGTGGGAGAAGAATACTGGATGACAAAAGAAGTAATCATTTCTATTGACAATTCCACTCTCGATTGGAAATGGACTGAAATTTTTTTTTTTTTTTTTAAAAAAGGGGATCTTTAAAAATACTTTCCTACTGTCAGTTAGGAAATGAAATATTTTATTTTCTCTCTAACCCTTAATGGTATTGTATGAGAACAATTTTCAATAACAATAAAACAAATTGCAATTAATGATCTAATTAAAAACATGATTAAGTAAGGTTTTCACTGGACTTAAAAAATTTGCAATGGACTCCCTACATCTGGAATCATCAAATGGAATAAAAGTGTTTCATAATTCATTAACTATCTGCCCACTGATGATAGTTGTGGAAGTGGTTTGGACAGATCATCTGAAGCAGGCCTGGAACATTTTAGCATTAAAACGTGCTCTCTTGCCTTTAAATCCTCTTTCTATGCTTTTGTTTCTCAACAGAGAGGAAGCAAGTTAGGGGTTTGGATGAAGGAATAGGAGAGAGTAAAAAAACAAGAAACATTTCCAGCTGACATTTTTTCTGTTCTGTTTCGGATTTTGACCTGGAGATCTTTCTTTATTTGGCTTTTCAGTCTGTACAGAGCTTTTAACTAACAGCATGCATCTCACAATTGATAACTGCTCGAGCTAATTATTTTGCAGCATTGAGGATTTTCCTTTTATTCCACACAAAATCTATATTTAGGAGAATATTATAGTACCATGGTTAAGCATTCAATAGTCAGAATGCACAATCTTAACTCTGTGCCATGAACATTTTTAATTATACTAGACCTTGATTACAGAATTAGTCTTCAGAATCGTTGAATAATTTTTCTACAGTCTGTGTACAACATATGGCAAGATCCCCCCAAATATTTTATAGTCCATTTATTTCAATATAATAACAATTCTGTGTATTTCACTAAGTTAACTTTCAGATTAAAAGTTCTATCAGCCAATCGTTTGGTATTATAAGAAGTTTATGGGTTTCCATGACACCACAGAGGTGGATCAAGGGCATAACCACAACGTTAACGGGGTTGAAAAATTCCACAGACTATGTATGGATATATTTCTGTATATGTGTATATATACACACAGACACACGTGTGCACATGCATGCATGCATGCACATGACATTCTTAAAACACAGCAAAACCAAACAAGTTTTACTGGAAATCAAACTGTCAGTGTCACTTGATTCGAAACAAATACTTGTAGAACTAATTTTTTTACCCATTTAATCTAGTTTAAATGGTATTTTTAATTATATATAAAGTATTATTAAAAATCTATTTGAAAAGGAAAAAATAGAGATGCAGACTGACAGCAGCTGAGCAATCTAATGTCACGGTGTTCTGGAAACGAGCATCTCCATCCTCCCCACACCTTGTTCTTCCTTTTGATGGCCATGTGCATGAGCAAGTTCAGCTCACTAAATCTACAAAAACCTGACTTGATGGGTGTGGGAGAATATGTAATTAGCTAAATTAGCTTATTGGGAGGTTCTGGAGCAGGTATGTGAGAGTGGTTCAGATTACACAGCCAGATACAGGGAAGTAAAAGAAAATGAGAGAAGACTGAGAGGATGAGACCTGCCCATTGTGCTGGTAGTAAAATGTGAGATCAACTCAGCTGTTTCAGAGAGACAACAGTATTGAAAAAATTTGATATCTTAAATGCATGCGTTGCCAAAGGTGTTTTTTCATATGAGGACTTTCCTTTAAAATATAATCAGAGAGCTTAATTAGTTTTTACTCATTGATGCACATACATAGAGTCTGTGTTTCTTTGAGCATATCCTATATACAACTTCCAAGCATGATTGATTTTTGTTTAGTAGTATTTATTACATGGTATCATAAAATATTATAAGCCTCTGTCTAAAACACTAGTCTTGCAAAATGTTATACCTTTGATTTGCTTTATGTGCTGTCAGATTTTGAGACTGTGCAGTCTCCATCCTTGGAAGGTTTCAGACCCCGAATGGGCAAAGCACTGAGCACCCTGCTCTGACCTCAGAGTTGACCCTGCTGTGAGTGTCACTTTGGACCAGACACCCCCTGAGGTCCCTCCCAACCTGAATTATTCTATAATCCTAAATTGTCTCACATAACTTAAAAATAAACAAGCACTCTTTTTTTTTTTTTTTTTTTTTTTTTTTTTTTTTTGATTGGGACATAAATGTTCAAAGACAGTAGCATAATAGCCTAAAAAGGGAATTATACGTGACCACATAAGTAATTAAGTATTAAAAGGTAATAATACTGGAAATATTAGTGTTAGAAACAGAGAGAAAGGCAGAAATGGTCAAAACAAACACAATCTGAAAAGACAAAATTCATACTAGGTCAGAAAGAAATGAACATGTTTGATAGGAGCTCCTGATTGTATCTGATAAACGGGCTCTGTTTCTGCACACAAAAGCAGAAAGGATCGTTGTGAAATTTTTGACAGACCATAGAAGAAAACAGAATCAGACTACTTTGCTGCTTCAAATGCAGACCAGATGAAAGAAAGAAATAGCAGAGAGTTTATTCCATGTGGCTGGATTTATGCCCACAGAGAGATACAGATGTAAATAGACTAAGAAGCTGAAGTTTTCAATTTAATGTCTAATTGGTCAATTTAGAAAGAAATTGAGGAAATTAAAGACAAAAGATTTGGAAAACATGCCAATCAGTCACCATCTCAAGAAGAGCTTAAATTACTCAGATTTCAAATTCATTTTCAAAACAGCTCAAAATCCATTGCAGAGCAAACCTCAAACCTTTCTTTGGCCCTCTCATACGCACGCAAAAATCTCTCACACAAGTTTGATGATAAATTCAGTCCAGCTTTACCTCACCAAGGATGCACATAATCCCCTGATTCCTCCCACTCTTTCACAAATCAGGAATTTATCAAACAATTCAATTTACCTCAGGAAAAAGGAATGGCATTATCACAGCACAAATAAAGAGCACATTAACCTGGGAGTGGGGCTGCCTACAGCTAGACTGGATTGAACTAACTTGGGTCCTGTGACAGACACAGCCATAAATTTGCTGTGGTCTATGTATGCCTTTTAAGGGAGAAAGTCCAATACACTTCTTATTTCCAATCCCATCTCATCCACCCCCCCTGAACTCGAGCAGTAGCAGGTATAACATGATCAAGACCCTTTATTACACAATGGAGCTACATAATAACCCTCTACCTTTACTCCCTCCATGCAAAGGTGCAAGCAAAGTCACAGCAGTATTGCCTTAACCAAAATTTTCTCTCACTGTGCTTAAAGATGGAGTGTTCAAGAGCCCTCATTCAAACACAGCTAAGCTTTAGAAAATGAGACTGTGGTGTTCCCTTATCATTGTAATTAGTATTTCAAGGCCACAAAATTACCAATCTTGGGTTCAGTTCACCCTTAGCATCCATTCCTCACTTTGTACTAAGAGTTGACACAGAAAAAGAGGTGAGTGAAAAATTTCAGTGACATTGTTGGTTGTCATAGTATTCCTCCTGATCATTTTGGATTAATTCAAAATAACATTAAAAAACTGTGACTAGGACAATAGAAAGTAAAGATACAGTAAACGTATCGAATGTGAAGACCATTTTTCACCATGCTTCCTTTCCTTCTTTTCTTTTTTCTTTTTCCTTCTCTTTCTGTCTCTTTTTCTTTTCTGGAAGTAATTTCTACTCAAAACATCTCTATTAACTTTATTTTCCACTCCTAAAACCAATTTAGAATAATGCTTTTGTTCTGTGGGCATTCCCATCCTGAAGTAGATTTCTGCTTTCCTTTTGTTCCTACACCACCATTCTTCACCAGCAATGGATTATAATAGCTTTGTTATGTTTAGTAATAATACAGAATAAGCACAGCTGAATTGATTTGTGTGGACATGGAGAAGATTGTTAACCTCTCTGTATCTTAATTTCCTTATTGGTAAAATGTTTCTACAGGACTACTGTGATGATTCATCAGTTAGCATTTGCATGATACTTCAAGATTTCTGGATGGTCAGAACTACATATATATATCTTATATAAACACATATATATGTTATATAAACACATATATGATATATATGTGTGTATGTATCTGTATATCTGTCTGTATGAATGTATACATGTAGATATGTACATATAAATATCACAATTAATTCACTATTAGATTGCTGACATCTTACTTTGTCTTAAACTTTGCTTGTAATGTATTTTCCCTGCATAGTATGAATAAGGATTTTTCATCACTGAAAATCACTCTTAACTCCTTTTTATCCATTTTTAACCCCTGCATGCCCCCAGGGGTACAGTAGAATGTTTGGCCTTTTAATGTGTTTTATCTTACGAATTATGAAACAGGTTCCCTCTGCTCTCCCAAGCTGCTCTATTCCAGAGCTTATTGAAGCACTAAATCTTCCTTTCTTGGTCTTGCTAAGATGGTCTTACTGAACCACTAGAACAGTTTTGCAGCCACTGATGTCTTCCACATGGCATAACCCTCCACCTTTTGCAACTGTCCTGTTAACAGACCAGCATCTCGTGCAAAATTTCAACTCATAATTTCTTAAGAAAATGAATGTACTGAGAACACAATGGAAAATAGTTAAAAAATCCAGATTCCAAAGGTTCAGTTATAGACACAGCTTGTTGCCAGAAAATATTCTCTGTACACTAGTAAACAGTGTATTAAGATAAAGATGAGCTGGAAAAGAAAAGGAGAGTTACATCTTCTAGAGGCACTGATATCTTTTTATTGATATGA
This sequence comes from Podiceps cristatus, assembly GCA_000699545.1. Lineage (NCBI taxonomy): Eukaryota > Metazoa > Chordata > Aves > Podicipediformes > Podicipedidae > Podiceps > Podiceps cristatus. Next base: position 5,827 of record KL260446.1, on the reverse strand, counting down.
AACATTGAGTTACCAGTTAACGAGTGTTATAGCTTTACATGGAAGAAGGGTAGGGAATAGATTACAGCCTTTAACACCTAGTAGTAACATGGAAGTGTTTACAAGTTCCTTATCCTTTTGACAAACAGGATTTTTTTCAAGATAAAATTCTGTTTGGGAAAAAAGATGATAGAGTAAAAATCCCAGCATACTGAGGTTTATTGCCAGATTATTGTCAAGTACTGCCAATAAGGGAGAGCAAAGCAGCACAGCACAGATAAGTGCTGCAATGATCAGCTTTTGGATACTGTGAAATTAATTTCAGAACTAAGTATTTGTTTATAAAACTGATTCAGTTTTCTGCAAAATCTCCTAACATCCACACCCCATAGAAAAGTACAGACCTTTCTGTTTGTATTAATTTCATTACGACAATAGTCACATCACAGTCATAACCTATAAAGAAATCCCCAAGTATGTGCTTCATTTTATACCATCCAACAAAAAATAATGGAAAGAAGAAAAGATGCAAATAGATGAATGAAACTACCCCCACGTACTTGCTGATTTTCTAGAAAGTCAAAACATTAAGAAGCATAAAAGAGGAACACACAAATTTGTCTCCCACAGAATGAGTAGCTGTTCAAAGACAAATGACAAGACATAAAATAGCATCCATAAAAGCAATGAATCATCTAACTCTACAGGAATTTACCAGCACCGCACAGCTGATAAGTGAATTTGCTGTTGTTGATCATCTAGGGTAATTTCTAACAAAACATCAAACAATTTATAGGTGTATGAGGATCTCAATGAGTTTTTTCATCCACTGACAAATACAGGGAGAAATTTCTTGAAAGGCGTGAGAGAAGAATGTGCTAATTTACACGTCCTACTCTTTTTCCGTAGTGCTCTGTTCTTTTGCCTTTGAAGACTAATATAAAATCCTAAGAAATCAATGAAAAGACTAATTTCAGTGAGATTTAGAACCTATCCTGAAGGAAGTTTTGTATCATGGTTAAGGAACTTTCATTCATTCAGCTTTCAGAGATGTGAATTAGCAATATGAAATTATGCCGCTATCACCACCTATGCTACAACACAATGTTAAAACACACTTCATCTCTTGCAGTTCTTTACAGTGAAGAAGAAGAACAATTAAAGCAATACTTGAAAAGCCAGTGTTGCAGTATAGATTTCTCCATTGCTTTTCACTAGCAAAAGGAACAATGCAAATCTAAGATACAGCATTTATTGTCATGATGGGAGGTGATTTGGAGTCCAAGCTGGCTATAGATTCCTTTACCAACTAAATTGTTTGAGCACGAATAATATATTTCAAAGGAATGCAAATAGAAGGATGATTGCTGATTTCTGATTTCTTCAGCCATGTCTAAGGGCCAAATATATTGACATATTTCTTTATTTAGGAGCAGAACAGATCTCCAGAGGACCTTTACCTACACACAGATTGCTAAAGCATAACAGTCACAATGACAGCCACAACACTGGAATTCCATCTGTTTCAGTAACGGTGGATACAAGATTCCATGATGAAGTCTACAATTGTCAGGCAAGATACTGCTAAGGAACCTGCTCTTCTTTGACAAAAGTACACATCCTTAAACTATTATCTATCTTACAACCTGTGACACCATTGTGGGTGTCAAAGAAGACACCTACAATGTCTTAATAGCACACTGTAAACACTTGAAGCCTAAGGAAAAAAATGTAAAAGCAAGGCATATACGAAAAAGTCTTAGCAGCCTGACAAACCTGCTGGCTTTCCTCTTTCACATAACAATTTTTAGATGTTTTTTGCTTTGGGGAATTGTTCTCTTTTACACACACTGTTTTGTCTTCTACTCTTTACATGATATACTATAGTACTTGTCAAATGTTATATCTTTTCTCAGCAATCTTCTGGAAGAGCTAATTCTATTTTAAAGTCAGAACTATATGATAGAAAGGCTGGTTTCTCTAAGGCCTCAATTTTTCTGCTGAGGGTCACTGAGCCACATGTGAACAGTTCATGTGCACATGAACACTACTGCAATTCCTTCTGTGAAATTAGATCAGTTTCTGTGTTTGTAATGACATTTGAGAAGCCTGACTGGCATGATTTCCAAAACTGTTACTGAATGTTCTAATCTTCACAGAAATTTCTGGAGTTGCCTCTGAATAACAGAGCAGAAAATTAAATAGAAGAGACCACACTGATATTTTACAATTGAACTATGCAAGGTATACAGAACATATGCAAAAGTAAATGAAGTTCAGTTTACAAAGTATCATCTGTGGTATCTTAAATTCTTGCAACTTAGCAAAAGTGATTCATAAGATAAAATATGTCGTAATATCATCAGATGACAGACTTCTTACTTCATCATCATTACATGTATGTGTGATCAAACCAGTAATATTGATTCAAAACTGATGTGAAATTCTACATTTCATTTAGAGCTTTGTGTCAACACTTGACAGGATTATGTCTCTGAAAATGTTAGCATTACAGGGAGCTCATAAAAGCCCATCAAACTCATGACTCTTGTTAAAAAAGTCCCCATGTTGATGGAAACTAATTATTCTCCAGGAGTGAATTTCATCCCTCTGTGCAAGAAACTCACTCAAGGCCTTCACGTTTCTCAAGTCCCAGTTAGATCCTTAGAGGAAGGCAGAAGTGGTGCTAAATGGTGTCAAAAAGATGGCACAGAACCACTAAAGAGCGGGGGATTTTATTGCCTGTGAATTTTACAACTGGAGAGTGAGGAGATCTAATCAAACATGTTTTTCTCACAGGAACTTGTATCCTCAGGCTCACTCAAGTGAACTCACATTGGCATGCATGTGTGTTTATTCATGCCTGCAAATAAGAGCCAAAACATCACACAAGTGTTGTTACAAGTCTGAGTTAAAAACACAAATGGAAAAAAAAAAATGTACCCTGTTGTTGGTTTAACCACAGCTGGCAGCTAAGCCCCACAGGGCTGCTCACTCATTTCCCCCTGCTGGGATGGGGGAGAGAATCAGAAGGGTGAAAGTGAGAAAACTTGTGGGTTGAGATAAAGACAGTTAAATAGGTAAAGCAAAAGCTGTGCACACAAGAATATCAAACCAAGGAATTCATTCACTCCTTCCCACGGGCTGGCAGGTGCTCAGCCATCTCCAGGAAAGCAGGGCTGCATCATGCGTAACAGTGACTTGGGAAGCCACACCATCACTCTCAATGTTCCCTCCTTCCTTCTGCTTCACCCAGCTTTACCTGCTGAGCATGACACCATACAATGTGATATCTCTGTGGTCACTGGGGTCAGCTGTCCCAGCTGTGTTCCCCCCCACCCCCCAACTTCTTTTGTACCCCAGCTTCCTTCCTGATGGGGTGGGGTGAGGAGCAGAAAAGGCCTTGACACTATGTGAGCTCTGCTCAGCAATACTGAAACACCCCTGTGTTATCAACACTGTTTTCATCACAAATCCAAAATACAGCTCCATATTAGCTACTATGAAAAAAAGTAACTCTATCCCAGCCCAAACCAGGACTTCTATTTAGAAATTAGCCTTAACGTGACATAATAAAATTAATGTACAATCTGTCAGAGACTTCCTCTTCCTTTTGACCAATACTAGCCCTTGGGAACTCCAACACAATTTAAAATTACTTATCCATGACAATAAAGGAAAGATACATGAGAACTCCATATTTCAAATACAGTGTCTAAATCAATGTATGAGAGATTATGCCTTTGCTCTAATCTAATATAATCAGAAGTGTGAATCTTGTAAGGGGGATAAAAAAAAAAAACAAAACCAACAAAACTCAATGCTGAGAAAGCACCAGCACAGAACAAGTCACTCTCTATGACATTTCATTTCTTAGCAGCTTGAGAGATTAATGCTCTCTTCTGCAGCTCATGCATTACTATTCCTAGCTATCCAGAAATGAAAAATCATGTACTCAACTCATTCTTTACCACATAAATGTTATACAAAGAGAATGGAAATTTGCATTTAGGTTTTCTTTTCTGTTAAAATATTACAGACTTGATAACATTACGGTGAGAAATACTTTAGTGCCTGTGCACTTTCATATTCAGGATCTGAAACAGCTTAATATAGCCTAATTACAAGGTGGGAAATGAGAGACTTAAATTATATTAAATTATGTGGGGTCTATACCAATTTGAAAAGTGTTGTCATATCTACATTACATGGAAAATCTAATGATACATCCTTCCATACCCAGAACTACTGAGGGCAGAACTGCCCAACTTACCAGAAGCTGACAACTGAGGAAGAACATAATGTTGCCAGAGGCTTTTTATGGTAACAGAACATCAGAGACAAAGGTTGTTTCAAGGACATTTTAGTGCAAAGAGCTACTCAAAGACATGCAGTAAACGCTATTGTGCTAGTAGGATACATAGGACATCCACACCTCAGTGAGGAATGGCTTGTCGGGTGGATAATATGGTTCAGTTATGTCTCCCCTTTAAATGGACAACTTTGTCCTGTCAGCAAAATGAATGAAATTTGATCTTGACAGAATAAACTGTTATAAAGATGAGATTGCCATTGATTAATTTGTTACTGGAATCAACAATGTGAAGCAGAATTTACTTGATCTGAGTGTTCGGGTCAGGAAGATAAAGTGGTTCCATATTCAATAATGTCAAGAAAGACACCCGAGTTCTCATAGATCCCACTTTGCAGTGTTCTTCTTTTCTTCTACAGTAGCTTTTATACCCATATAAGAAATTCCTGACATACATTTTTAGGAAAGCCAACACTTCCTCTGATATGTTGCGTTGTTTCAAGACAAAGAAACTCTTCAGTTTTGTACGTTTTTATTTAGCTTTCAAACAATGAGCTATTTGGATGTGCAAGTGAAGACTAGCCAGACCAAACAAGAAAATTAATTTTGATTAATTTCTAAAGATGGGAGAAGAAACCTGGTTGAGAACCCCTAAGGAACACCAGTTTTAGCATTGTTTCAGAACAGAA
>JMFS01023683.1:0-19580 GCA_000699545.1 Podiceps cristatus | reverse complement strand
TATATATATATATATTTACATTTTACAAAAGGAAGATAGGTAAAATAATTTAAGCAGGCCATGAAGGAGAGTGAAATGCTTAATATTTACTTGAATAAATGGTAAAGTACAGGATTACGTGGCTCCATCTCCCACTTTTAGTCACAAGAGTGGTATGACTTTATTTGATGACGGTGAGAACTTGTCCTGATTTTTACTGTTGAGCCATTACCAGCAACTTTGTGAGGCAGAGAGTAAGATCTCTCACAAGTGGAGGGCTCACCTTTCTATCAATCTTGTGAAAGCATATTTAATGATAATTTGGTAATCCTGGATTAAAATTATACTTTCTCTGGTGAATTACTCAAAAGGTCTTTTATTCAGGTTTTTTTTTCTTTTTGAGTATCAGAAACTGTCAAAGAGCTGGGACATTTACAATAAAGAAGTAAGCTTCCATTAACTGGGGAAGACAGGATGAAATAAATTTGTGTTAAGATGAAACTCTTTTGTGTCTACATATATGAAATTTCATTATTAGAATTGAACTGCTGTGTATATTTTAAGGCATCTAACTTGGAAGTAGGAAAGGTAAAGCTTATTACCAGGTTAAAGAAGCGTTGTTTCTCTATTTGCATCTGCCAAAGTCATTGCAGATATTCATCACTTTGTTGGTGATGTAATCTTGTAATAACCAGAGTCTTGCAGGAGCCTATATTTATGCAGGGGGAAGTCGGGAGGATCCTGTCTGTCAAAATCCATATTGTTAACCTTCTGTAAGGGTGGATAGGTTTTTTTGTGCACATGAAGAAGTTTAAAAAACTCGTCCTAATTGGTAAAAGAGATTGTCGAACTTCCTAGTCTCACTGTGTGCTGGAGCTGTCTAGTTTCACTTCATCCCTCACAAATCAAAATCAAATGTGTAATTAGTATTAAAAAGAAAACTGCATTTGTATGTGTATTTCATCCTTTTGGCTCCATGTTTCTGCTGTGCTCGTGCTGACCTGAAAAGATAGTTGATTGTAAAGTAAAATCATTTTTTTCTCCAAAATTAGTCTTCATTGTCACTATCTGGAAGTCCTAATTGTAAATCAGGGTTGTTTTTTGTTGTTGTTGTATTATACTTGGGTTTCTGTAGTTACTGTAGTTACTGTTCTGTAGTTACTGTTTAAGAGTGCTGAATTTATACAGTGTTTTTAAATAGTTGGAATAGGTTAGTTAGATTTGGTGTAGCTGTATACACATGGCCAGAGCTGTTTGCATTCTCTATAGAAAAATAACTTTGCTGAAAGTGGGAGTCTATCTTTGTGCTCAGCTCCTTTGCAAGCATTCCCTTCAGTTTCTAATAGGGCTACATGCAGAGTAAAGTAGACATCACCAACTGACAGGGTGTCAAAACAATTCCTGTATGAATTCCTTCAAAAATGCAGGAGAAACGGAACTTGTTACAGCATTGTGCCACAGTAGAAAAGAGAGTACTCTACTATGCTTATGCTCTATATACAAGGTCACTTCACCTTAAAGCAGTGAACACCAATCAATTGGTTAATCTCTTCCTCTTTTTTTTTTTTTTTTTTTTTTTTTTTTTTTAAAGGCTGTTGAAAACAAACTCATTAGCCTAGCAGTCTAGAAAACACAGGAAGGCCACTTCCTATTAATTTGAATCTCCTATCGGGAAGTCCTATCTCTTGAGAGAATATCTCAAAGTTTGAGTAACAACATATTTTTAGCACAGTAGTTATTTTGCACAATAGTTTAGAAAACTGCAGCTCAAGCTGGTATTGATGTGGTTGGGCCTAAAGAAAAGTGACTTTTTTTTGTCAAATTCTTCATATTCTGCAATAGACTTAGGGGCTACAGTAGAAATACTTTTACTGTACCAATTTTCTTACCTTTAACTGGGAAATACTAAAATTGAAGTGTTTCATATCTCTGAATGCAGCTGGAATTTGAAGTGGTCTTGTATCAAAAAGGTAGTTAAGGAGGCAGTTGCAATCTTTGTGTAGTATACAACATCACAGCATTATTTCAGTTGGATTGTCTTAATATAATCAACGTAGTATCAGGCAAGTTCTAAGTTTAGCAAGTTCTTCTGGAGTTGTGTTGGCTTTGTAGTGACCAATATAAGTAAAGAGGGGAAGCTGAAATGTATTGTCCTATATTATAATAATGTAGGCTATTTGGAAAGATTTCTTATCAGAGTAGTGAAAGTACTCTGAGAAATGTAACTACCAGTTTTTAGAATGTAATATTTCGGCACTGATGGTAGGGCATTATAACATGAAACATGTCTTTTTTTGTGTCGAACTTCAGAATATGAGCTCTACTGAGGTTTAAGGTAATGGGTGAGGGTGATCTCCTTTCTTAGGAATTTGTCATAGGAAATGGTGGCTTATGGACTAGTTTTCAGTTTCCTTTTGGGTAAATGTTATTGTGCTTCCGTTACTTATTTTTTAACTGGAAATTGTGAAGTTTTCATGTCTCTTGAATTTTAGAGTAAGAAGTATTTTATGAAATATGGGAAAGCCTTATTTTTTTATAGAAATGTTCATAAGCAATTCTCAAAATTGCCAGTCTTTGCAAAATTTTGTCAGTGTAGAGCACTAACATGTAGCCACAGGTATTCAAAGGCCCTTTTTAAAAAAGCCTAAAATACTGGTTTGTCTTACAATTTGTCTTTTCAGAAAGCTGAACTGTGTATCCATACATCTGCAATTCCTTTCAAATACTGAAATAAGAAGACCATTCATTTTTATCTTCTAAATTCTCACTTCCCCAGTGTTCTTCAGAATGGCTTAGCAGCCTTTTCTTCAGACAATGTAGTGTCCATTTCTCCTTTTCCCCTCTCCCCCTGTTTTTTTTTATTAATGTCTAACGTTGCTGAAGATGGGGAGTATACATGGGTGGCTTTTTTTTCCCCTCTCTTATTGTTACGAAGTTCTACCAAATCTATTATTATACTAAATAAATAAATCCATTACTATACTAAACACCAGCTACCACTGTTACCCCGCACTATTCCCTTTCTGTAAGACAAGTTGCCTCTGTGCTTTAGCAGACAGTATCAGGAAATTGTCACTCCACGTATCAGGCAGAAAATCTTACTCGAATCCCATGCCTGTAATTTCTTGTGAGACTTCTTAAATATTCATAACAAGATAACTAATGTGAGTAATGAAAACAGAACAGGCCACAAGAAAGTTTTAAGAGGCTGAAAACATAAAAGCAAGCTTTATTGTAGACCTACACATTTGCTGTTAAGTTTCTAAGAATGTTTTCTGCTGCAGTTGTTTCTGTATTTATGCCTGTTCCCTTTGGGGAATGTTTTATAGTAAAAATAAGCAGATATGGGAAATGCTTTCAAAGTCCAAGATCTTACTGGCATTATCTTCAAGTCCATGTTTACCTTGTTAGCTTGTTTCTTCTAAGTCAGACTGGAGCAAACTTATAAAATTAGAGACAGAAGTAGGATAAAAAGAATGAGCATGGAGTCAGATTGCATATATCTTTATCTCAGGTAAGCAGTTGGGGGTGTTAAGTGTTCTAGATCTCAGTGGTGAAATTTGGTGTTGAACAAACCTAGGTTGGAGGAAAGGGCCTCCTGCAGACACCTCACCTGATACGCAAAGAGTCTGAAGGACTGAAACCAGAGCAGGAGTGTGCAAACATTGTGAGGGTTATTGAGTGCCAGATGATGCAGAATGTGTGGGATCTCTAGCTTTTGAGGGGGTATGTTTTGGGGTTTTGTTGTTTTGTGTTTTCTTTCTTAAAGCAAGAATGATGTTCTTTGGATGGTGAAAAGAAATGCTTGCTGGTGAGCAACAGGGATAATCAAGTGGCTCTTCAACCAGATGGAGAAGCCCGAACAGTGCTATCTGCACAAACAGTATTCTCCAGCGTCTCAAACCTGGAGCAGAGGGCTTAAAGCAGGTTACAGAAGAGAGAATTATACTAATAGTATTAGTTAGTATTTAATGTACCGTAGTGTTGGCTGGTATTTAAGCACTCTCAGGTGTTCTTCTCCAGGAACTGAAAACCAAGGAAAATTTACCAAATGAATAGGATCCTTGCATAAGTGTTCAATGCTTCTAATACCAGGAAGCTCCAGATGTGTTATTTTGTCAAGAAATAGATTACTGCAGAGCCAGCTAAAGTGGAAGACAATATATTTAGATTTAAAGTATCATCGTCTTTTAACAACATGTATTCAGATACAGTAACTAAAGGTAGCTGTTGGGTTTTTTGGGGTTTGGGGGTTTTTGCTTTGCTTTGGTTTGTTTTTTTGTTTTTCATTTTTTGGTTTGTTTGTTTGTTTGTTTGTTTTCCCCAGGAGCCATAATGTGAGGTAGAACCTGTCTCCCTGGGAGTCGTATCTCCTCCCATGAGGACATTGATCATTGAGCTTTAGGAGCTCCAGTAAAGCCATGAACAATTTCCTCCTGAGCACTTTGTGGAGAGTCCTTCGTGAGGACTTTGACAATCCTAATTAGATCCCAGCCTCTCCCCAGCTGTCTTTCTCGTCTTTTTATCAGTCTCTTTCTGTCAGTCATTTACCCCACTCATGCCCTGCCTTTCTCTCTGGCACCTCTCCAGACCTACGTACATTTGACCTCAGCAGGTCTTTATCTATGTATCTATGGCCTTATTTTGTCCTACTCTCTGTAGTTTTCTTTTCCTCCTTTATATTTGAACAAAATTTAAAACGACCCCCCCCCCCCAAAAAAAACCCACCAAAAGCCACCAAACAAACAAAAAACCCCCAACAAAATAAAAACCACACAAAAAACCAAAACCCCCATGCATGTAGTAATTTATATCCTATCCTCTTTCTACCTGTTCACTCAGTTGTTTGCTCTCTGTTTAGATCAGAGGTCTCTTGCATTTATCTGTATTGCTCTAATGGATTTGTAAGTTGTTTCCTCTATTATATTCTGCTTAACTGTTTCATACTTTACCCCAACAGAAGTGTAAGCTTTAGATATTTTTCCAAATGTGGGGAAAAAATGATTGTGTAGCAGAAGTCAGCTAGACAAGCAGGGTTCTCATGAAAAGCAGAGACCATCTTTACTTAACATAAACATACGAATAAATGATTCTTCCTTTCCCCAGTGAAATAATAGGTAATTTCACCAATACAAAATGAGGAAACTGTCTTAGCCAGCAGTTCAACGTAAATTGAAAACTAAATTTTAGCTACTCTTTTTGCAGAGCAATAAGATTTCTTCCTTCCTCCTTTTATATTTTGTTTTAAGAGAAGCTCACTATTTTTTTAAATACGACATTTTAAGTGTTTAACTGGCCTTTGCTAACGGGAAGTGATAAGTCATATACAAAAAATGCTCATATGGGGCGTGATGTCCGTGTTTTATCTTTACAGTTCCACCATTTTACTGTTTCTGCTACTGTGGAGAACGAATGGGTAGTAATAATGCTGGCAGTTTCTTGGAGATTTTGTGATCATTTATGTACTGGATAAAGGACCATAAGTATATGAAAACAGGCTTCTGGCATTTTTTGTTTCCTTTCTCTCTGACTATTTTACTTCAGATATGTTTGTCACTTAGTTATTTTGCTTGCAGAGCATGTTCTGTGAAAGGAAATATTCATGTGAGAGTGTTCTCTGACAATGAAAATGTGGTATATACTCACAGCAACTTCTGTATGTAATAGGAATTTGGCATTTATTTTAAGGTAATGAGATTTTGTACTCTTGGAATGGTTCTTTCTCCCTAGTTATGTAAATACAGGATTTATACAGAAAATATATTAACCATCTATAAAATACTTATTACTTACTTCCTAATTATTTCATTAATTTCTACAGAAGACATGCTGAGGTTATCAAGCATTTATTTCTGAAATAATTTCAGATTGAAATATTTTTGTCATGTTTTCCTCTGAAACTTTATGAAAATATTTCCTTCCCACAGTAAACTTTTCTAGGGAACTCAAAGCCAGTTATGTTCTGGTTAAATTACATAGAATGACTAAAAATTCTTGAAATCTACTGTCTTCATTGTTCATTTCTAGAAACACAAAGTTGCTTGAAATAAGGCTTACTGCAATGGATTAATAAATCTTCAGCTAAAATGGGCCATATTTTTCTGCAAGCTTTGTCAGTCTCTTGTTCAGTTTGCACTTCCTATGTGGTAAAAGTTACAATGTCTGAGATGCAAGAAGGCTTTGTTTTATAATAAAATTCAGCTTTGGCTTAGAAAATAGGCTAATGTTAAGCAAAAGAGCTGTTTAAAAAAAAACCAAAACAACAAAAACAAACCACAGAACAAAACACAACACCCTCTTCTTTTTTTTTTTTTTTTTTTTTTTTTTTTTTTTTTTAATTTTTTTTTTTTTTTTTTTTTTTTCTTGAGTATAATTTGTTTTGTATTTTGGGATGTATTGTCTGATAGAGGTATTCATAACATTCTTTTGATTCTCTGCTTTTTATGAAAGATTATTTTGCTCTTTTTTTCTCCCTGGTTAAAGTGTGTATAAAGTCTGCACATGAAGAGTTGATTACATGTTCACATTTCATCAGTCCAGTCACATGCCTGCCTATTTTCGGACTATGGGCCCATGTAGCTCGACTCAGAGGCTTTGTATTCACTTTGGGTGATTGCATAGAGGGTGAGGCATGAGGTAAGAGTCCAGCATTTTACTTCAGAGGAGGAGATTGGCAAAGGGAAATCTAAGCATGACATTAGTCATGTTATGTTTTAATTTTTTTCTAATTGCTTTTATAACAATCAGGCACAACTGTGGTTGCACACTTGAGCTTTGGCAAAAAAGTGTATGGATCTTGACTGTAGATTGGTTAATGTTATGGTGGACCTAAGATACTGGGCAGGTGGGAAAATGATTTATTACGAGCAAGGCACTTCTGTGAACAGTCTCAAGCATAACAAAAGAGAGCTTAGTACATGGTTGGTGGTAGCTACCAAGAGTTACTTTTAATCCTTCGTAACATTGCCCTGTTTCTCACGTGTCTCACAATTTCCTTAGTCCCTGTCTTACGTAAGAGTTTGTGGGCACTTGGCTGCGGTAAGTGATACTGTGGAAGATCTAAGATTAAGGCTTTTCCTTGTTAATTAAGGTTGTTTGGTGGTGATGACTTTTCATTTTTCTTAATGTGACCTATCAGACAAAATTCGGCTTATTATTTAGTTGTTAAGCTTCTAAGCCAGTTTGTAGATACAGTGTACTAATAGGTTGCATGTACATGTTTTGCTAGTTTGGAGTGTTAACTTGAAAATTTCCAAAATGCAAATTGTGTCCTGAGTCGTTTGGTTTTGGAGATGCTTTCTATTTTTAGGTATTTTTTGTTTTGTAAACTGTGACTGCTGGTTTGAGAACTTAAGCTCTGTGTATGTATTGTTGGCTGTACAAGCTCTTGATGTGTGAGGATGTTCTTTGCATCTGGTCTCCAGTCTTTATCCAGCTATTTTTTTTTCAACTGTAAACATAATTTTGCCAATTGTACAGGTTGGATGAAAAGGTAACTGCCTGTCACTGGAGCATAGAGAAGCCTTGGGCACACCTGCATCCCTCCTGGGCTCCAGAACAGCCGTATGGCACGTGGAGGATCAGTGGGGATGTGCCACAGAGGAAGAGCTATTGACATAGTCATTATGTGAGCCTCATAAATGCTGTTGTGGCATTTGAGGTTAATTACACCACTTCCTGGCTATTTTGACGTTTGTTTCTCTTTATCCAGAGAACAGAAAAACATGGGGATGGGTTTTAATGTTGAGTCATTATCTAGTCCGTATCTATTGGTAATCTACAGAGATTTTACTCTGTATGTTGTAGAAGAAGAGCAGCATCTTGACTTTAGAAAGTCTGGAGACCTGTTTTTCTAACTGTACCACGTGCAGGGCCACCCTATGTTATGCTGCATTTGTGAAGAGCTTTAGAACAAACTGGAAGTTGGATTTTCTTATGTATGCCCTTGTATTAGTACCAGCCTCTGAAAGCTAAACTCACTTTTTAAAGGTATCATCACAATCAAATAGGAAGAATCTTGTGCAATTTTAAGCTCTTAGAGGGTAGGCTTTTTTTTTTTTCTCCTCTTTTTTTTCTCTCTCTCCTTTTTTTTCTTCCCCCCCCCCTTTTTTTAACCCCTCATAAACCTATGTAATCAGCTAAAACTGATTTCTGTGACAGAATATTTTTGAGAAACTTTAAATATACATTTTTATATGATTCCTTTGACCCTATGCATTTTTTAAAGCTGCTTTTCTGAAAAACGGCTTCTTTAAAGCTGAAATCTTTTTCAGTAAAGCTTTAATTACTTTTTCTCATAAACCTAGAACTTTATGGGTTTCCTTAAGTTACTTTTTTCTCCTTCTCTTTCCTTTATGTTCTCTGTCACTCAAACTTTTAAATACTGCTTTGACCTTTGAAAAGTTGAAAGAGTAAAAATGATTGAAAATAAAGCCATTCAAACTGTGCAAAACATACTAGATATTATAAATTCTCTTGCAGCCAGTAGTCTGCAAATAAAAAGAAGGGCATGGGAGAGAATGAAATGTGGTGACATTTTTCATTTATTATTTTTTTTTTAATTTAGATGTGTAATAACAATTTGGGGAAGAAATTAGCTTCAATACTTATTCTCTTTTTTTGAAAAAGACGGAGTTTTTTCAACCACTTGCCACCTTGTAGTCAGCTTTTGAAAACTCTTTTGCAGTAAAAGTAGTTAAGTGGTTCTTTGATGATGATGATGGTGGAGGAGCCATCAGTATTGGACTGAGACATCACTAAAAGACATGAAAATGTTTGACTAGTTATGTATGTACTGTGGTGTATACAGTATAAAATGGATTTTTATTAAAGAAAGTTGGAGTTACTGTCTGCTTCAAACTTGCTCATAAGAAAAGGTGTTTAAGGACATGCATGAGGAAATTGAGGACTGCATTAATGGACAGATCTTTTCAGAGGTTGCAAAGGAGCCTGCACACTGAGAATAAGTGAAACGAGTGGCATTCCTTAGGGGTCGGTGTTGGGAGCAGTGTTGTTTTAACATCTTTGTGGCGGACACGGACAGTGGGATGGAGCGCACCCTCAGCAAGTCTGCCGATGACACCAAGCTGCATGGAGCAGTCGACATGCTGGAGGGAAGGGACACCATCCAGAGGGACCTGGACAGGCTTGAGAGGTGGGCCTGTTCTAACCTCATGAAGTTCAACACGGCCAAGTGGAAGGTCCCACACCTGGTACAGGGCAAGCCCAAGCATAAATACAGGCTGGGCAGCGAATGGATTGAGAGTAGCTCTGAAGAGAAGGACTTGGGAGTGCTAGTTGATGAGAAGCTTAATATGAGCCGGCAATGTGCACTGGCAGCCCAGAAGGCCAACCGTATCCTGGGCTGCAGCCAAAGAAGCATAACCAGCAGGTCAAGGGAGGCAATTCTGCCCCTCTAGTCTGCTCTGGTGAGACCCCACCTTGCAGTGCTGTGTTCAGTTCTGGAGTCCTCAGCACAGGAAAGACATGGACCTGTTAGAGCAGTCCAGAGGAGGGCCACAAAGATGAACAGAGGGTTGGAGCACCTCTCTTATGAAGACAGGCTGAGAGAGTTGGGACTGTTCAGCCTGGAGAAGAGAAGGCTCTTGGGGAGACCTTCTAGCAGCTTTACAGTACCTAAAAGGGGGCCTACAGGAAAGCTGGGGAGGGGCTCTTTGTCAGGGAGTGCAGTGACAGGACGAGGGATAATGGTCTGACGTTGATTGAAAAAGGGTAGATTTAGATTAGATAGGTGGAAGAAATTCTTCACTGTGAGGGTGGTGAGGCACTGGAACAGGTTGCCCAGGGAAGCTGTTGATGCCTCATCTCTGGAGGCATTTAAGGCCAGGCTGGATAAGCCTATGGGCAACCTGATCTAGCAGAGGGTGTCCCTGCCCATGGCAGGGGGGTTGGAACTAGATGATCTTTAAGGTCCTTTCCAACCCAAACTATTCTACGATTTTTGTATGGGAGAATATAGACCATGCAGGCAGCTGTTTTCTAAAGTATGATCAGGAAGTTTCTAAGGTCCCCTTTGCCATTTAAAGGGGGCATGTCTATTTGTATAGGTTGGTTTGGTTTTAGCAGTGTGTTCTTCTAGAATTTCTGTACAAATACAGTGTTGTGTATAGTTCATTTAGTGCTTGCAGCCCAAGTCTTCCTGCTCTTAGGAATCTAAACACTGGTCGCATTTTTCCAACCTGAGTATTGGAAGTTTTTTTAATTTCACCTGTGGATAGTTCTAGTGCGCCTCACCAGGAAAACAAATTGTGTGACCTCATTATTAGACTCACTCTGAAAGGCCTCATTTCAAACAAAAAGTTCTTCTGTGGGGCAATATTTATAAATAAAACCATGCTAATCAGAGAAGGGCATGGCAGTACAGCCTTGTAGCTCATGTCCTTCTTGTGTGATAAACAATGACTTGCACTGGCTGCCCTTGTCATAGCAGAGTACTCATTCACTGCATTGCAAAATGTTTTAACAGCAACTCCCTCCTGTGAAAAATTACATAACTTTTCTGAAACAGGCATGAGGAAAAGAAATGGGTGTTTTAAAGAAGTAGATTTTTGAGGATCTAATAGTAATAATGATTGAGAGAAGCTGTAGCTTGCTTGCTCACTAGCTCTGTCGTTTCCTGATTCCAGTGGGGTGTGTACACTCTTGCTGGTACGTTTCTGCCTATCTGTCCCTTCTTGGACGCTTGTCATCTTTTGTGGTCTTCCTGTAGAGCTTCCTGTGCACTGCTGTCTGATGATACCATATGAATCAGCAATGTGGGTGGCGTTTTGCGCATCTGAGAAATAATGGAACGGCAACAACAATATTTTTATTTTTTCTTCATCAAAGTCAGTACTATTCAGAGAGTTATTTCTTAATTCACATTGGGATGCACTTCTGTGATCCAGTAGGTGTTTTTTAATTTATCATCTACTGACTAGGATATTCAGTAGAAAACCACCTTTTCTGAATGCATCCCAGGCAGATGTTACAACCGTCTGGGTTTACTGAAACAGACACCATCTACAGAAACCTTGCCAACATAAAATGCAATCAAATTCTGTCTGTTCAACATTTTAATGCAATTTTTCATTGTGTCCTGCATTACTGGTCCAAACTACACAAGAATTAGATTTTAAAAATTCTTTCCTCTTGGGAAGGGCATGAAAATTAGATTTCTCATATGAAGTTACCACAATGAGAGGAAATTTAAATAAATATGCCTTGGAGGGAGTTTAGTAGAAATGTGTGTGAAGGGAGTGATGTAGTTAATACGTAGGTCGAGAGGCTGAGTTGTTCAGAACCTACTTTTAAAGTAAGGGTTAATCCCTAAAGATTTTTTGTTTATTAATGCTTCTCCAGTGCTCAGATGGTCTCGTTAAGTCATTATTCTTTGAATATGACATAGTTATTTCTCAGTAGGATGTCAGTAAGCTTTTTCCCTAAACATCTGTTTGTTTCCTTTCGTCCTGCCTCCCCCCCACACCCCTTGAGTAGTCTCCCTGTCAGATCTTGTGCAGTTGTATTCTGCTGAAGAGTGTAAGAGGAAGATAATAAATAAGAACTGTTTAAACTGCTGAGTTTTTTACCCAGCTCCTATATTCCTTTTGAACTACTTGACTTTTTGAAATTTGGTGAGTTTCTCAAGAGAATCGTAGTTTTCTCCAGCAGTATAGATCACAGAATTATTCAGATGGGATAATTATTTGACATAGCTTTATACAGCTGGGCAAAATGTGTTTAAGATGGCTGTGGAGTACAGACTTCCTGATTTAGTTGTGTTTTCCAGCACCCGCTTTGCAGGGTTATACCAGCTGCAGAGTTCCAGGGGGTTTTACTACAGTGCTTGTGAAAAATAAGTGTTTCCAAGTGGCTGAGGAACCGATCAGAAAACAATGCCATAATTTTGGGTCTGCATTTGGCAGCATTGCACAAAATACAAACATCCCTTCTGTAAGCTACATAAAAAGAAGGGACAGTAACTATCTCTTCCTTACGATGAGAAAAAATGTAATGCATGCTTTTACTATGAAGTAATTTTGCCTTAGAAACTGGAGTTCATAGATACTTTGCAAGGCTGAATAAAAATGTGCTTAACCAGAACCCTGCCGCACCCAAAATTCAGACATCTGTATTCATCTCCATCTCCTAATTATGCCTCACTGGATCGGCAGATGAATGTAATGAAAGTAACAAGGATAAATCTTCACTGTTATGATATGTTACGGGTGCCAGCACTGTTACAGTTTATAAATAAAATCAGTAACTGAGCAAAGCATTTTCCTCTGTACTTCGTAGAAATTTTTTTCCTCAGCACAGCCAATTATAGAATAAGGGAAAGGCTCGCACCCTTTAAAATGTTTCTTCTGTTTTGAGGGAATGTTGCCATTCTGAGCGTTAAGTTTGTGCTGTCTTTTTTCTTCTTAAAGCATCTTGCTGTATAGAGACCTGTGCTGTTTGAGACCAGTGGGTTGGTCTGAAATGTTAAGGAGTAGACCTTAAAATGAAGAACAGTGCTGGAAAAGTGCTCAAAGCTGTTGTTGGGGGACTATTCAAAAGGTAGAGCTTTTCCTCCCTCCTCTCCAGCGTGCTGGGCTGTGGCTCCATCCAGCGCCCCAGCCCCTGCACCCCTTGCAGTAGCACTCTGGTCTTGAGCTGTCCCAGGATGACCCCGCACCCGACTTACAGCACGGAGTCATGAATGGAGAGCAGCGGCAGCATGCCCAGCACATGCCACCGTGGATCACCAGGAGCCACACAGTCCCTGGGAGCTAGGCGCTCTCACCCACGTGAGCGAGCTGCGGTAGGCTGTAGGGATTGTCCTCAGTCCCTCTCACTTTCACTGGCTCATGCTGCCATGAGAAAGCCAGCCAGTTTTACCAGAGGTGTTAAGTATTCTTGCTAAATCCAGTTAATTTGATCCAAACATCCTATAGCAATGCCTTAATTTGTTTTCCTTGCTTAATTTTAATAGCTATCATAGCAGCCAATAAGTAAATCAGAGCAGCATATCTAAGAACCTGAATATGGATCTTGGATAGGATTCCACAGCATTTAAATTAACATTAATGTTCCTTACTTTAAAGATAGAAAACTTTAAGCAGATGAATTTGAGCATAGCAAATTGTCTTCCCTCCCCTCCACTCCCCACTTTCGACCTCTGTATGAAACAAAACTGTTTCCTCCCTTTACAATATCATTGTACCAGTGTTAATCATACTAGTTTGGAGTTGCTTCAAAACCTCTACAATTGCAGAAGTGATTACTGGAATTGTGTTTGTGGCTCATTGCCTTGTGCCACTGTTCAGGCATACAGAAATACCTGCTCGACTTAGGTGGGATCTGGTTTAGATAACCGGCTGTGGGGTTTTTGGATATACGCTACCCATGCCCAAGCTCCCAATCTCTATGCTTACCTCCAGCCCCACGCAGTATTCATATTGCGAATGTACAAAAATGTGATTAGACCACCGTGGGCTTTGATGAAGAAGGGAAAGCAGAGCAGTATCTGCCAGATCCATTAGCAGCTGATGAAAGTTAGGTCAGCCCGGAGGATGTTCTAGCTTAACTTGGAGTAGTGCCTGCAGCTAAAAGCCTCAACAGTCAGAAGGGTATAAAGATGTCTTATGCTTATCCCTGTCTTATGTTTAACTCTTTATTTTCTTTTTTTTTTTTTTTTTTTTTTTTTTTTTTCTTTTCCCCTCCTCACCACCACCACCCTGCTGCCCACCTCTTCCTCCCCTGCTTTGAGTGTGTTGAGATACATTGCTTGGCTAGCTTTCTGGGTTTGACCCAGACCTCACATGCAGCAATAAAACATTCTAGGAAATGTCAGTAAGTCAATACCAGACTATTTTGGGGCATAATTTTTAATGTATATTTATTCATTGCCTTCTCAGATATTGCAGGTAATTAAATATGCTTTCCACTGGATAAAACAAGGAACAAACTATTTCCGTAAGCTAAATCAGAAAGTGATCTACCTGAAGCTAAAGTAAGCAACTGAAGTTTTGCTACCAGCTCTCATTTCTTTCAGACCTGATTTGTTTGTTGAAGACTTCTTTTCTTTTTAATTTCTAGAGGTTAATATTACCCATTTATCATCAAAACCAGGATAGAAAAATCTTTTTTTTTTTTTTTTTTTTTTGTTCCCCTGGTAAAAAATGATGTACATTTTTGTCTTTATTTTGAGATTGAAGATATAAACTGTTGTCTGTCCAGAAATTTTCTCTGTTCACTAGTCTTTGAACAGGAATTTCACACATTATCAGGATTTTTTTTGTTGTTTGTGGGGTTGGTTTGTTTGTTTGGGTTTTGTTTTGTTTTTGTTTGTTTGTTTTTAATAGTGGCAAAGTTACTTTTAAAAAGTGAAATTCCATATTCTGGATCTGAAACAATTTAACTGCAATTCAACTCAACTTGTAAGGCAATTTATGAAGAATTTTCTTCAAATATACTTTTATTTTAATATTGGCTATATAAAAAGCAGGAGAAGAGATGCTAGCTTCAACAAATGAAGTTTTTCTCTGAAGAATCAAAAGACAAGATGCAGTAAATTTCCTTTAATCTGATGAAATTAATGCTGCCTCTTCTGGCATCAGTTCTTTTAAATATTTAAAAAAAAAAATCTCCACTCTTTGCTAAAACATGTCTGACGGCATTTTAAAGCATTTTTAATAGGTTGCTAATTGTACTAGCAGTTTCTAGACACAGGGAAGGGCTTTTGATGTCGGTGTTTTTATTCCTATATCTGGATTCAACAAGAGGACACATAACTGAGCTGCTAGTTCCACTTTCAGTGACTTTTTTTTTTAAAAAAATTTTTTTTATTTTAGGGTTAGCAAATATGTCATCTGTGAGAGATTGTAATAAATAAGTCCTAACTTTTGAAATTGCAGGATTGTGCATAGTCAATTCAGAATAAATAAATGCTAATGCTTTCCATCATCATCCTATTTTTTACCTGCATTACCACCTCTTCTCCTCTTTTTAATGCACTTAGTTCTTTTTAACCTTCCACTATCATTGTTTCAATTATATGAAAACAGAGGGATGGATTTCTGCAACTGAAGAGAAGTTAGACGTAACAATTAGGAAGGCAAAGCTTATTTGCCTCCTCTTCCAGATCTTCTAATTGAAGGCTGTTAACCGAAGTGGATTTGCGCCCGGTAGATGGACAGTGAAAGCGCAGTGAGACTTCTGAGAAGATGCTTCTTTTTAATTGCACTGCCAGCCTCATTCCAGAATGAGTCTGACTCAGCAAACCAGCGTTTTCCTCCCCCCCCCGCCATGTCTTGTCAGTGTTGGTACGCAGTATGTATTGATAGGGCATGTGATTTCAATACAGATAGTACACTTGCACAAACTTCATCTGTAGTCCATAGGTCATGTAAGCTGGATGTACTGACCAAGTGGGATGCACAAGGCAAGCAGAATAAGCCGCTTCCCGTAGGAAAAAAGCTTGGCTCAAGAAACACCCATTTTTTAGGTCTTTAATCTGCAGTCACCTGCTCGCCATTTATGCATCTCTTTAACCAACAGCTTGCTAGCCCCCCAGACCAGCAGCCTGTAGTTCAGCTGCCATGTGATTTGCTGCTGTTAACAGGGATAGATAGTTTACTCCAGAGATTATCTGCTGTAGGAGTTGTTCTTTGAAGTTAAGTGGCATATAGCCATTCATCCAGGGGCTGCAGTACCTGCATTTCAGATTAGACAGAGATGGTAAAGGCTTGTCTACTCATTTTCCTCAACAAAGCAATAAAGATGAAAGATGTAGTTGAAATTGCAACCAAAAATCTAAGTGCTCTTTCCATTTATTCACTCCACAGGCATCTCCCTCTTTACATCAAGCATCCTTCCAAGCATGCTTTATAAGTCTAGTGGAACTCCTCATGTAAAAACCTTTTTGAAAAAACTATATTAAGCAAGTATTCAAAGAAATCTTTAAATTTTGTAGTATAAATTGAACTAGATCTGCCCCATAACTATTTTTCTATTTCTTCCCTAGGGGCATTTATGACTCAGAATTAATTATGATGAGTCTAGTGGTTGTCCTCTTAATCATGTTGATGAGCACTTGCTCAAACTAATACCAGATTATTCATGTAAGAATTCATGAGTGTGAACAGAAGTTGCTTAAATGGGCTGAGTATATTTGAAATGTTTAAAAGGTGGGTCTTTAGCTGATTGTCTTCCTCTGCCAGAGTATGGGACTCATTATAACCCTCCTTAGGGGACTCTCATCTATACTTGGTGTTAAGGCTGAGTCTCAGTCATGATATGCAGAGTGCTGTCACTAATAAAATCTCTGTTCAAGAAACTTGTGGATTTGTTTATTTCTATGGTCTGCATTTATTATATAGGAGCCACATAAAATTAGGCTTCAGACTGTGTTTCCATAAGTCATTTGGTGAGCTGCATGAACACAGTTTTTGTAAGACACAGTTTGCCCATTTTCTGAGACCTTTCTTTGTTAGGGCCATGAGGAACAAGAACTGTTACTGAGTGTCTTAATGAAATGAAAAATAAAGGGGAAACAAATAGAAAGATTTAAAATAGTAAGTAACTAGTAGAAATTAAGTTAGTGTTGTCTTTGACAGTGGAATATTCTGCGGCTTTTGTTTGACTTAGTAGATTTAATGCTTTTTTCCCTTAATAATAGTCCTTATGTTTCTGCTACCTCACTCCCTCCTTTCCCTTGCTTCTGCTATCTGTAAAGGGGGTGGGGGATTGAGGGGTGAGGGTTGGGGAGGTGGAAAATTATCTCATGTTTCCTGAAGTGATTATTTTTAGTCCTCTTCCAAGGATGTAACTGCTGAAATACTGCTTCCTTTTTAATTAAGAGGTTAAAAAAAAAAAAAAGTTTTGTTGTGGTGGTTTTTTTTTGTTTTTTTTTTTTAAGTCAGTATAGACAGCAAGTCTTCATGGTGATCCTTCCCCAGAAACACATTGCTTCAGGAACAATACTCATATCCTTAGGTTTAGGTTTGGATACTTGATGGGAAGCAAACTAGGAATAACGTTACTTAATGCACAGTTGTGGTGTTGATGAGTCACTGTCTAGTTAATTATGTTCTTTTTTTATCTGTTTCATTCATTACTTTTCCTTAGTACTTACTGTAGACCTTGATTGAATTAAATCTTATAACGGTGAGTAAATTGTATAATTTCAGTACCTTGATATCTTTTTTTGTCGTTTCTGTTGTTGCTCCTGCGGCTTAAAATAAATGGTGAATCTGTGCAGACAGTAGCTGAAGTAAGTGGGTGGGATCTGCTCGTTACCTGGCAAAGTCACGCACTCTCTGACAGTTGATGTAACTTCCATACCGCAGTCATTCATCTACCAGTTCATTTTGGCTCTCGTCTTTGGTCACTCTTCACACCTATTCTGCTTAGCAGGGAGACTAAACCTAATGAGCCAGAATGAAACAAAATAATAATTATAAGAGGGGGGAAAAACCCAAACCCAAAACTATGATGGGCAATACTTTTCTTTTTAAAGTCTTGGCAACACCCAGTGAATAGCTGCTGGAGAAGGAAAGGTGGTGTTCTCTTAATTATTTGTTATATGTCCTAAAGGTGCTAGGCTGGAGTTTTCTGGGACTACCCTTTGTATTAAGCTCTGAATATAATGTAATGAGGTCTTCAGTCCTGCTTAGTGTATTTTAATTGTGTTTATATGTTTCATTGTGTTATATGTTTAATTGTGTAACTATTGCTGAAAAAAACAATGGTGAGGCTGATCGTAAACTAGTCATTTCCTTCTGTTGGTGTTTGACAGAGCTATGAACAGCAGCACAAGCAACTCAGCTTTCTGGCCATTAACTCAGGAAGACAGCCCTGTTTTAATATGCATATGAGTCATGCTTGTTATCTCTGTAAATACACAAGGAGCAGGAGAGCAAAGTAATAGTACTTAGAGCTCAAGTTATTCATGAAATAGCATTGAAAACTGAACCAAACCAAGCAGCTCAAGGGAGTTACGGAAGTAGCTGGTCCTTGTTATAAACCAAACAGATTTTCACCATAATAGATGGGCGCTATTATGTAAATTGTGTGATACTGTCATGCAGGGGTTGGGGGCAGGGAACCTTTTCATTGTTCCTCTGATTCAATTGCTTTTACAACAGAACAGGTCAGTGCAACTGTCTCTGCCTAATTTATTGTTAATGTCAATGAAACTGCTTCTCATCTTGACCACTTTCCACTCACTGCAAATTCAGTAGGCAGAAGATGCTTCATCAAGAAGGACGATTTGTCGGTTACCTCCTTAGTTCACAAACTCCATCTGCCTTCCTACAAGCTCTTCTTGCTCTGTGTTTTAGACCTTTAGATGCCAGGGTCTCCTCATTTCAGTGAAAAGCGAAATGCCCTATAGAAAACAGAAGCAGAGTGTTTTGAATCTGGGCTCAGGTATTTGTGGTGCTGATGTGAGAGGCAGTAATGTGGAGGGGAAGGCAGTGAGCTGTGTGACACAGCACTGAAGGGAGTCACTGCAGCGGTCCGTAATCTTTTTACTTATTAGCTTGGCACAACAAAGTAGTAAATCATTGCAAACAGCTAGGCAGAGGAAACTCTCTGTACAGGTGACCAGGCAGTTATTAGGTGATAACAACATAGCTGTTTCCTTATCCTATTAGGGTAAGGTCTGTCTCAGTGGGTCTGGAGGACTCCTCCTTGACTATCCTGTTTTGCTCACACTAATTCATAATGGTCTTAGGAAGTTTTGTAACGTTTGGCTTTATTAGTATAGACGTTCATGTGCATTTTTAAAAGAGAATGTGATACTGCAGTGTTTGCAGTTCTTTCATAAAAAGTTACAAGGTATTTTGAAAAGCTATTCTGAAAATATGTATCAGTGATTGTGTATCTTCAGATAAATGTTTTTATGGGAATATATATTTTTTTTTTTTTCCACACTGTTTTAAATATTTGTGGTTAAAGTAATTTTGGAACAGACTGGATAAACCAATGCCAATCCTAAATTATCTGTGCTCAAATAATTTTATGTTAACCCATTTCTAAATGTGTCACTATTACAATAGAAAAAATCAACATCTTGGATGATATCAGTTAAAAACATAGAGAAAGCTTTCAGCGCTCTATGAGAAAGACAACAATGAAAATAAAGGTAGGATCAAATTCCAGCTGATGTAAAAAAATGTATGTTGGGCTACACAGGAAAATTACATACCCTATTACAGCATGCATGATTTGTAGTAGGGCTTAGCAAATTTATGAGTAAATTTTTAGGACATAAAAGAAAAAAATCATTAGTTCATATAAATCAAGGCATAAAATTCAGGAGAAAATATCAAAATTTGTTAACTTTTACACAATTCAGCAGCCATATGCACTGAACCCACTCCTCTGTTCAAAGCCTCATGAAAATAAGCATAGTGTGTATTACCGTACGTTCTGAAACACTAACTAAAAAGAGGAAAAAAAGAGGGTGAAGGGTATAATTAGAACTCTCATAGGGGTTTGTGGGCTTGTATGATGCTGTTACTTGATACTGTTGTATCACTAAAAGTCAAGTTGTCCCCCGTGTCCTATCCCTGTGTCATGTCTTCCCTGGCCCCCTTCCCCACCCCTCCACCCCC
>JMFS01023682.1:0-31531 GCA_000699545.1 Podiceps cristatus | reverse complement strand
CCCCCCCACCTTTGAGTTTCCTGTAGGTTCTGCATGAGTATTTACTACTTCAAATCAGCTTATCTAGCTTGAGGTCCATTAGCTTCCCTAGAGCTCTGGGACTTTGCCCTTTGCTTCTGGAAATTAAATATTTAATATTGCTTTGTCTGTGCTTACTTTGAAAAGCATTCATCCTTCATTTGGGTACCATGTCAGAATTCATTGGGAAGCAACAGCTAATGTTGCCAGCTGAAATCAAACCTGACCCTCTCATTCCCTTTCTACCCTCAGGGGCTCTGTTAGTGTTGCCATCTCAAGAACCCCTGGGGTTGCTCATGATAAAATGAAGTGAAATTAGGACCCTGGTAGAAAGCAGCCTGAAATCTTTAGTAATGTAGAAAAGGACCCCTTATATTAGTTTGCTGGCAGTGAGATCCTTCTTGCTTAAACAGTTACTGTGGGATAGCATGTAAATGACTAAAAGACATATAGTAGGTGAGTCTGTTGAACTAAACATATAGAAAGCATTTTTCTTAAGAACTTTACTTGAACTGAACAATGCACATACATAGAATTTTTCTTGCCTGTTAAATACATCTTTCTTTCCAGAATATGAGATGAGGTGACATAGAAATAGACAGGGTGTGAGTGGTTTTAATACTATATTTTAAATTACATTTTTTGCTATCTTTTTATCTTTATCTGTCTTGGTTTTATGGTGACCTTCCTGAGTGTTTTGCCCATGAAACACCCTTCCTGGGATTGAATGTAGTGAATTTCTTTCAAAAGATGCATAGTTAGCGGACAACTTGCACATAACATGGTAAAGATTCAATTCATGTCAACACTGACCATGCCTTGTAAACTGTAGAGCTTTAAATTGAGAATGGTTTGATTATGTTATCCAAATGTTTAGTTGTGTGATATCAGCGTTGGTATATACAACACAGTCATCCCAGTATTCAGCTGTTTCGTCTTGTTATTCTCCTTCAGAGTTTAGCAGCACAGATTACGTATCTTTGGAGACAGACGCTTACATTTTATGAGACCTTGCTGTAAGTTATTAAATAAAATACTGATTTTTTTTTTTAATGTTTTCTTGGCTTGATAGTTGAAAAATGTCATTATATCCATTTAATAAGCATGTGCACATTTGTTTTAGAATTAAAGAAAAAAAACAGCAACAAAGCAAAACACTTCTTGCAGTTTTGTTCTATAAGAATTATGTTATTGTTAAAACTTAATTGGTGAAACTAAGATTGGTGAAAGCATCAACTTCTGTATTTCATAAAACAAATAGGAAAACATTACTTTTATAGCACTAAAGGAATATATACTGATACAATGCTAGTATTTTCTCAAAGCTCGTAATGAGGTTTGAACAAGTATTTTATAAGACATAAAGCACTCTCGGGGAAACAAGGAGATAGTATTGTGTGATTACAGGTGGACTTTGTGCGCTTTTGTGGTTTCAGATTAGTTTAGGTGCCCCTGAGTTAGTGTGATGAGTGCTAATGTTATTTAAGAGGATGGGAATATTTTATAGCTGTTAGGTTGTTTGTTTTTTTATTTTTAAATTCATTTATTATACACATGTCCTTATCCAGGGCTGGAAACAGTAGCTGAAAGATGGAAGGAGATTTTCTTCCCCTTAGTATTTTTGGAAGACTTTTCTTGATGATAGAGATGCCAGAAGGACTGAGAACTTCTTGTGCTCTTTGGGGGACATCCAGAGTGCA
This sequence comes from Podiceps cristatus, assembly GCA_000699545.1. Taxonomy (NCBI): domain Eukaryota; kingdom Metazoa; phylum Chordata; class Aves; order Podicipediformes; family Podicipedidae; genus Podiceps; species Podiceps cristatus. Next base: position 29,813 of record JMFS01023682.1, on the reverse strand, counting down.
GCTGAGGGCCTGCTGACTTTTGTGCTCACCGGCAAAAACTGGAGACTGGAAGCATAGGCTACGAGTTCTGATAGTTTCACAGGTTCTTTAGCTTGTGTCCCTGCAGTATTTTGACCGCTTCAGGAAAAAGGCTCTGTGGGCATTCACTTGTGCATCGTCCATCTACGCTTGTTGTCCTACCCTTTCTGTCTCAGGCAAGGTGTAATGGCCTGTTTGAAGATTTAAACTTCTTAGGCATTACATATTTTTTCCATGGTTGAAAATTTTATCTGTTTCACATGATGAATCTTTAACAACAACAAGAAAAAGTTAATTGATTCAGAAACACCTGCAGCAGTTGCTCTTGAAGGTGAAATCTTCATTTTGTCCTCCAGTGAAAACAGAAGCATTGTATAGTATGCTAAAATTTGGCACTGCTAGTGCAAGCTGCTTAGGTACTTAAATCCTGCTCTTGAAAGGTAGTCTTTGTAATAAGTTTAAGATAGCTGCTGTTTTCATGTAATCTTTTATAATTACAACATCTTCAGTAACTGGTGATTAGCACTAGTCAGTTGATATGGAGTGATACATTCTGTGGAAACATGTGAAAGGTCCATGAAGAGTCTTCTGTAAGGGCACAACCTTTTTTCAGGTACCCAAAAATCTGGGCAGATGACAGTGGAGGGTTGGAAGGGGTACTCCCGGGGTGCGCTGAATCTCTTGCAGCAGTTTTTCTGGAGGTCAAGGTAGCTTTCACCTTTAATCCTGGAAACTCTGTGGGTAAAGGACTTGGTTTGACCAGCTGTGGGACTTTTACTGAGCAACTATCAAACATCAGGTTGTTCAGTTCAAATGCCTGGTTTTCCAAATGGTGGTGGCTCCCCATTATGCCCTTCTGGGTAATTTTTCATTACTTATTCATATTTGGTTTTGATGTGCAATTGAAATATTGACCCCCTTATCTTAAACGAGCTTTAGTTGATTAGGTGTAACCCTTGTCAGTTATGAAACTGAACTGCAATATTAACTGCTGGTGGCATTTGAGACTACAGAATGAAATAAGAAATAGGAATGGTAACTGTTGTATTTTTGGGGAAAGGTTGTCTTATTCATAGTGGTTTTGGTCTGGTGAATTATTGTAGTAAATTTGTCGCAAGCAAGAAAAAAAACCAAGTATTAAAATTAGTAAGTGAACAAGAATACCCTATTGCCTTCACAAAAAGTACTTCAAGATAAATTTGGGGAAAATGAGATCATGACTTTAAGCAGCATAATGTTTCTAGTTTATTAATATGCCAAGTAACATGTCAAAACAAGAAATCAAATGCAATTTGCCAATTTCTTCCTACAAAAAACAAAATATAGTGCTCCACACAATGTAGTAGGAATTTTAATTTGATCTTGTCCCTCTAGATTGAAGTCAGCTATCAAGTTTCCAGGTAAATTTAATACCCTATAAATGTGATTGATTGCTCATGTTGTAATCCAGTTAGCGACTGGAATGTATAATAGCTGGAGAATCCATTTAGAGAAGAATAAGGATCTTGAGGTTAAGATACTGGAGTATTTTCAAGTCAATTCTTAGCTTTGACATGAATTTGGGATAAATCCCCTCTCTGTGCCTCCCTTTATGAAATGGGGATTTCTATCTCCTTCTCTACCTGGTGGGCATCATCATGATGGTCCCATCAACATAGATATAAGACATCAGGTTCTACATTAGGATTTTTCTTGTATTTTAGAAAGATCAAGCAGGCAAATGTTACATGCAGCTTATGTGTTATTTTAAAATATTTTAGCCAATTGAGGAGAAAAAGGAAATGAGAAACTCTTCTCAGCTTGATCTCTCAGCTCACATATCTGTCTGTTCAGGATGATGATAATTGTAGTTTTGAGTTCAGTCAGAGCTTTAACAGCTTTTGGTACTGTTAGTTTCACACAAGTTACAGCATCTCATTAGTATTTCACTCCCTCAGTAACAACGTATCTTTACATTTAAAATGTTCTTTTGCTTGTACTCACACATTCAGGAGACTAATGATTTTAGCTTTTGTCCTTTTCCTCCGAAGAGGGTGAATGTCAAATGATTTCTGTGACAATTTATGTCAGACTTGTGCCTTTCTTTTTTTCCCATTAGACGAATCCATCCCACTTATCATTATCTATGTTAAAAAAAAAAAAAAAAAAAAAAAAGCAGCTCGTATGTAATGTGATGTGAGTGCATAAAAGCATGCAAAGACAATACTGGTGTGACAGCTAATTAAACCCAGGTCCTTTAATGCTGAGAAACAAACAAAAAATCTTTAAAGTTACTGAAAACCAAAGTGTTGTGAAGGCAAAACAGAATTGCAGAAGTCTTGTTCAAGGGACAGCTCAAAAGATTTATGGAGTACAAAGGAGTATGAAGGATTTCCTCAAAGAAAGCTGTATTATTATGGCTCCCAAATACCAAGTCGTTGTTGCCTTGCTGCTGGGAGGCTCACTATAGTTACAAAGCAACTGTAGGTGACTTTTCAGCTATACACCAACAAACCAGAGTATTTTCGATCAGTCATAGCCTCCAGATTCCTTTGCAGATGATCCTTTCACCTGATCAGTTGGGTAAGTCATTCAAACTACTGTTTAACCTCATCAGACAAATGTGGTATCATTCATGTTTGCATATGGAAAAAATGAATGGTAACATTTAATTTTTATCTAAGGGTCCTTTTGGCCCTAATACAAATGTTAGTAGCCAAGCAAAAGTAGTGTTGGGAGGAGACTGTACATTTAGATTACTTATTTGTTAAAATCTGAACGCAGGTTTTAACCATATGTTTTTAAGTATGGATGTATTGATCTAAAGCCTTCACATACTGTTAATCTACCTTCCTTTATTACCAGGAGGTCTTATGATAAACACAGATATTTTACAAAGCCCTGTCACATACTGTGGAGTAATTTTTGGAGCTGTTTTTATTTTAAACATAAGCCTGTTCATTTATTTTTTGATCCTCTCAACACTTTTGCTTTATGAATGTGTGTGTATATACACATGCTGGGCTCCTGTTTCAGTGAAGCCTAAGCACATATGAGGCTACAGAGCAAGAGCATAGTGAGCAGGCTGAGGGACATCATTATTACCCACTGCTGCTCATTCTCAAGAGGAGAAGACTGGGGGGAATCTAATTGTTGTCTTTGCCTGGTGGATGAATGCAGGGAAGGCAGTACCAATCTCCTTTGACATGTGCAGCAAAGGGGCTGGAGACAATAGCCACAGGTTGCAGCAAGGAACATTTCAGCTAGATAAAGGAAAAAATCCTTCATGATAAGAATGGTGATTAGTGGCATGGACACTGATGCCCAGAGGGGTGGTGGGATCTTCATTGCTGGGGTAGTTAAAACCCATCTGGATAAGATCATGAGCAAAATGATTCCTACTTTGAATTTATCCCTGCTTTGAGAAGAGGGTCTCACCAGGTCAGCTTCAGAACTTGCAGCAGAAATTTTTCTGTAATGCTATGAAATGGGTGTGTCTATATATATATATATACACACACACACACACACACACATATATATGTTAGTGATGCAATATGTTTTGCCTTATGTTTTGCTATTGGTGAAGCCTCTCAGAGTGTTAAACATACACAGGTTAAGTAGAATTTGGAAGAACTGGCATTTGCTTCAGGAAAAAATAAAAGTAACATCATACAAGGAACTAAAGAAATGCTTTGAAGTGGCAGCAAGATGTCGTGTCTTTGGCAGTTAGAGATAACAACATTTAGACCTTGTGGGAATAGATTCCCTTTCCCCCTCCTCCTGCTATGGTTTGCTTCTAGAGCATGCTTTTGGCAATAGAAAATGTCATTCTATGCATCATGTAACACTTTGGTTACAGTTCCTAAAATAGGATTCAGATGAGGGTACAGTCAGCATTTGAAACCAACTACTGTACATGGAGAGCAGACATAAAAGACTTGCACTGAAAGAGATGAACCCATTGCTGTTTCATTTTCAGAGCATGTTGGCAAGAGTTGCGATCGCTGACATTTTGAGGGCAGTACCCGAGAAGTGCAGAACTCAGTTGTCTTGCTCTGTTATTGCCACACCAACATTGACACAGTTTGTTTGTGCAAATGTGTTGTCAAAATGAAAGCATTTGTTTTATATCAGTCCCATTTTATTTCAAAAGTGAAAGAAGATTTTGGCATGTATTTTGCAAAGCCATAAGAGTTAATGTCTAGGAGGCAAAGCAGCAGAAAAAGGGGGGCTATAGCGTGTCACAGACATGAAGAAACTGTACAATTATATACAGAAGTCTGGGAATGAATAGGGAGTCTCCTGTCAGTAAGTTCATGACCATCTAAACCTCACTCGACTTTAAAAATCAAGCATGGCACAGACTAGAACAGAGATTGTGTTCACTACAGGCATCTATTTGTCCATGGTTTTGAAGAAGGAAACAAGATGTGACTTTGGCATGAATGTCATGCCTTTTTCATGGATTTGAAGGACAGGGAATATTGCAATACGGAAAACGATCATGCAGGAGGTTTAGTTAGGCATGTATGAGCTTTCTATGGATATTTGCAGAAGAATGTAGTAACCTTTAGTAAGCCCTGTGAAGGAAACAAAATCTCCCAAGTGAGGATTGCGCAGCTATGTACATCTTCGGCCTGAATCCTACAAGCATTTCAACAAATGCATGACTTGAACTACTTGAAAACATGCTAAATTTCTGGTGGAATTGTCCCACTGCTCATATATTTATTATGAGCATTCAGGCAGTATATCTTGTACCTGAGATAGTAGGAGCGATTCTTATAGTCTCGTGTGTTATTTAAGAAGTGTACATAAGACTATAAGAAAAATGCTAATTTTTGTTGACCTTGGAGGCAAAATCTGATTGATTTTACGTCACCCAGGATTCTGCTTTATGCTAGGGAACTTCAAAGTGACCTATGCCATTTACAGGTCTGAGTTTTAGTGTGCTTCAGTAGAAGCTGCCCTAATATGCCTTAATAATCCTAACCCATATCCTAATTTGTGTAAATTACAGGGTGCAGTTAAATTTGAATGTAAAATATTAAATGGTGTCTTTACCTGTGAGTGCTTTGGCTATGCTTTCTCAACAGTCTTTCCATTCAACTTGGAAGATTTTTAAATGAGATTAACTTTGTTTTCCTGTTTTATATAGTTGGAGAACATGATATGTATAGACCAGTCCCCATGCTTGTACAAAAATCTTCCTGACTTAGTGATGCTCCTGTATAACAGGATAGTTAGCTTCCATGCCTTCTGTACAGATTGGGATCGATAATAATGCAATGCAAGCACCAAACATAGAACAGTGAATAGAAATCCCAGCTTTTATTTTCATAAAAATAACCAAAATATCTGTGCGACGCCTATAAAGACTTTTAACAACTTTGAAATATAAGGCATGACATGTTGTTTTAATTTGTATACAACAAACACCACATTTCCAAAGTTGCTATTTGGGTTTTTAAAAGATGAAACTGATGATAGCTAAACCGAAATGAAGTAAGTTTTATGCATGTTGCATTTTAACAAGTCTGCTGTCTCATTGGAATGCACTGCCTTCTTGTGCTACATTTTATTTTTGGAATTTAATAAGGCGCCTGTCATATCTGCCTCAAGGCTAAAGAATATCATGAGGGAGAAATCCAAAGTACTGTCATGTTTGACTGACAGGGGGCCAATTTTATTTTTTTTATGGGAGGTGGCTGATATTAGCAGGCTGTAGTGCTGAAGATGCATTGCTCTACCATCTGCTTTAAACACCCTGTGTTGATGAGCCAGTAATGACGTTGCTCAGTGACATTTATCAGGTGAATTTGGCTCTGACACTCAGTAGAGGATTTTCATTAAAAAATTAATTCTGTGCATTTTATAGTGAAGCCTATTGTGATGATAGATTCTGGTACAGTGCCATGTATCTCCAGAAGCTGCTCTAATTACCTGAGAAACTTGGGAAAGCAATAAACTACTACTTTCCATTTCTTGTGTATACTCCCTTAGCATATAATTAACACACTGACTCACTTAGCTTAAATCTCTGAAGATCTATGTCTATGTGATGATTACTAGCTCTTCAAAGTAATAAGCAAATGCACCACAGTGGCTCAGTTGTTGGACGGCAACAGGATTGGCAGCCTTTGTGAAGTGCACTCTGATGGTGGCATTCCCTGAATGTTCACTGGAAAAGTGACTAGGATACACTAATAGTGGAAATGCTATAACTTAGGCAAACTTTAAAAAAACCCAACCAACCAACCAAACAAACCCAAACAAGACTCTCAAAGGGAGACCTGATCAAATATTCCATCAACTACTTCAATCTAATGGGAGAAAAAAGGTTTCTATTCACAGAGTCAGGATTTTGAGGCCTGGGCAGAGACTCTGTGGACACCTGGTATTGATATAAATTAGAAGTCTTCTCTTTCAATATTTGTTGTAACATTCATTTGTCTTGGTTAACTTTATTTCTCATTAGCTTACCATTAGGAAAAAAAAAAAAAAATCTTGTCTAAGAAATAAATGCAAATTCCTTAAGAAGCAGAATCCCTTAATTAAGTTTGGCATTTAATCTAGCATCTCTTCCTGTTCTTAGACATGTCAGATCTGCATGTACCCTTCTCCACTTCAGAATGACTTTCAGGTGACCTGGAAGGAAGAAATAGTCTTTCAAGCCCCTACAAGTGCACCCTGGCAGGTGGTGGCACTTCCACTGGCAGCCTTCGTAGAAAAGAGTAAAGGCTTAATAAAACACAGTAAGTGGGGTTATGGTTCAGTGTTCATTAATACTCATCTCTGTTAAGCTAGGTTATTTTGCAGTGCTTGTTTGATTCGAATCAAGGCAGAGCATAAATTCTACTGAATTGATTATAGCACATGATAAGGGGTTTGTGCCAAGTTTATGCAGTTAACTAGAAGAGATGATGCTTCCTCCAACCTATAGTTAAAGAGACAGAGCATTGCAGATGCAGCATGAAGCCTACTAAGGCCAGATTTACTATATAACGGAATATGATGATATCACCTCAAATAATTTGGGATATGCTATCTAAGCAGAGCAGCTACTTTTTTGTGGGTTGAGGAAACACACCAGACAGATTGTATAGCATTATGCTGCTGATCATCAAAATACTTAAGAATAGCTTAATGTAAACAAGGTGAGTTACCCATTAATGTCTCTGGACGTGAGTTGGTTAGCCATTTCATCTAGTCAGATAATTTTGGATGACAGAATGTTGAAAGTGTTATGATGATTATTTTTTTAACTCCTCTCTTGGGCTTTGTCATGATCAAAGAGGATTATAATTTAAAAACAAACTATAAATACTCTTATCAGCATTTTCACAGAAAATTTAAAAGTAGTTTTCAGACAGCTTGGTTGACCTTTTCAGGGGGAAGTGGATTAATTCTCTGACACTCTGCAGTGCTTCTTCCTTCTGTGGCACAGGAATATTTCTTCATTGTCTAGTTCAGAAATGTGAATACTTGCAAGTTTATTTGGCTCAGGAAATCATTTGCTGTAGAACTGATGATAGCCTACACCTGTCTTGGGTGTCGTATGGTAGTAAGAGATGGCAAAAACAATACTTACTTAATGGGAGTCATGGAAGAAGTAAGTTTGTGACCTTTGAGAAAGGTCTGTTTTGGGAGCATTTTCATAGCAGGCAAGTACTGTGTGCATTCATCACCTTAATGTGTACCTGCCTGCTGGCCTATCCTACAGAGGTCATCTGGGTCAAGTCTGCCAGCAGCTTTTCTAATCAGGGACCCCTGGTAAGCATCCGCTTGAGCTGCCCTGGCTGCTACCCGATCTCCCCTTCCCCTCTGTGTCACGGCTCCCTCGCTCTCTGAAGCGAATGCCAGCCAAAGGAGAAATGCTGGGTAGCTGGGAGATGGGGTAAGGCAGAAGCAGTTTGCTCAGATGCAGTTTTCTCCATCAGAGATAGCTAGTTTCTAAACCCTCCTTTCTCTGCCCTTCTCAAGTGGAAATGTTTCCAGCTGACTGCCTTGTCCAGGTGTTAGGCCTCCTGTTACCTTTGAACCTTTGTAGTGTGCCGGACTCCTGCTGCTGGTCAAGGCAGAGTTAAATAACCGTATGGCTGCCTGCTGCTGAGCTCAGCTAGCTCCTCACTCACAACCTGAGCAGATGGTTGTGCTGCTCAGCCTTGAGAGACAGTCGCTTTCTCTTCGAAGAGCAAATTAGCCCATGGCTGGAGACCCATGGAAGCATTTTTGTTGCTTGCTTTTTGTTTCTTGCTTGTTTTCCCACATCAGGAAAGATCTGTGGGGCCTAAGCACGAGTCGGTCAGAAGTAGCATGAAAACCAGTAAAATAATAGATAACTCTCACAACAGGAACCTTCATTTAAATATTAGTATAAAGCCTAAGCAAACCTGAGAAGTTTGTGTGAGGTTTGTTTGTTTGTGTGTTTTGTGGGGTTTTTTTGTTTGGTTTTTGTTTTGGTTTTTTTTGACAAATGTTCATTTTCATCTATTGCACATTCATTTACTCACCCACCTCTCAAGGCTCTGTCTGATTGTTTCAGATTTGCAGCACATTAGGGCAAATGTCATCATTCTTCTTTACAGGGAAGCAGGTTTAAAGCCATAAGGTTTGTTTAATCACCAGCTGCTGGTCATGAGTGACAAACCATGACACAGAATATGTCTTGTTTGCCTGGGTCTTTCATTTAAAGGGAAGAAACAAAAAAAAAAAACCCACACCCACCTCTGCTGATGGAATGATTTCTGTCCTTTTTTTTTTTTTTTTCCCCTCCTTCCTTGTGAAAGAAGTAGTTGGTTCTGGACATCCTTAGCCTTTTTGACAAAATGGTAATTCATCACTGTTCATTTCAGCCACACTTCTGTAATCATTTCATACTTTTAGCAACAGAAAGGTAGATTAGGTGCATCCCTAGTGTTCTGCAATTAGAATTAGGGGCAAGAGGAAAATTACTTTCATGAAGGGAAAAGGGGTCAAGGGGATGCCTTCCTCTTCCTTTCCCCCCACTCCTTCTTTTTTCCTCTCTCTGCTTATTTTCTCTCTGAGTATACAGCACCAGCAGCTGGCTGAGGCCAGATCATCAAAAGAACAGGGATTCTGTGGAGAAGAAAGGGCCAGAGAAATAGAAGAGGAAATGCATTTTCCTTTGATCAGAAGAGAGCATATCTGAGTTAGCAGAAAGCCTTCTATGGATATCATCAGGTTAATGCAAGAGCTAAGGATTTTAAGATATTAATAGTTGAAGCAGTGGTCTTTGCAGTCATTATAGTATAAGCATATAAAATAAATTAAGGGGATTTTAATGATTTTCATCAGGTCAGGACTATATGTTTACGTGTCTATTTTACCAGCATTTTCAGCTGTTGAAGTGAAGGATGCTTCCTTCCCCTTCCAACCACGTTTCTCTTATGATCTCGAACTTCTAAAGAAATGTTGTGAGAAGCTTAAAACATAGTGTTTGTGCAACACAAAATGAACAAACTGTTAGCTCTGCTGCTCAAGTTTTGTATCCCTTACTTGGTAGGCCATTATAATGGTAGCATAGGGTACAAATAGATATGAAGAGAAGCAGAAAAGAGTCTTGCTTTATTCCAAAGGTAAGAGTGCCATTGTAAAGGGATTACAGAAGAAGGAGAAGAGTGCCTTTAAATGCTTGTGGAGCAGGTTCCAGTAGAATTCCCTGTGCAGCTGTCTGATTCATAGTGGAAAGAACTTGCATGAAGTAGAGGAATTGCAGAAGAAAAAAAGATTTTATTAGCATGGCAAAGAAATTATGTAGGCTTTAAAGCTTGGTATGGTTGCTCCTACAATTTGTGGGATGAAGCATCCAGAGAATTTGGGGTTGGAAGTATATAGATAAATGTTAGTTCATGTTTGGATACTGTGGAAAAAACTGTCTTGTGTGTATAGAGTTACTGAAAAAGCAGCAGTGTTTGGCTTCAATGAGTAATTACTTTCTGATTCCCTCCTTTTTCCCCGTAGGATGCAAAAGGCTAGATGTTTATTAGCAGAGATTTCTAAGCTACATAGTAAATCTTCAGTAGTACTGGAAAGAGAGCATTGAATAAATAAAGACTGGTTTAGATGGTAAGAATGCTGTGTGAAAAATTGTAATGTTCTCATTGAAATGAGGTTTCTCTCTAGGTGAAGCAGGCAGACTAACCAGATGCACTTATCAGAAACTGCTGCCCAACAATTTGCTGCTTTTCTTTTCTCCAAGTGATGAAAATTTCAGTTCTTTGGAGACAGCAATTCTAGTGACATGTATCCTTTCCTCCTTCCTCCCCATCTCCCCCAGTTCTATTTGCTTCTGTTGTTTCTTAATTCCAGTTGCATAACTTTATTGATCTACAAATTGTGCTGAATTTGGCTGGGATAGTTAATTTTCTTCACAGTAGCTAGTACGGGGCTATGGTTTGGATTTGTGCTGGAAACAGTGTCGATACCACAGGGATGTTTTCGTCACTGCTGAGCAGGGCTTGCACAGAGCCAAGGCCTTTTCTGCTCCTCACCCCACCCCAGCAGCGAGGGGGCTGGGGGTGCACAAGGGGTTGGGAGGGGGCACAGCCGGGACAGCTGACCCCCACTGACCTAAGGGGTATCCCACACCGTATTGGGTCATGCTCGGCATGTAGAGCTGGGGGAGAAGGAGGAAGGGGAGGAGATTTGGAGTGATGGCGTTTGTCTTCCCAAGCAACTGTTAGTATGGTGGAGCCCTGCTTTCCTGGAGATGGCTGAACCCCTGCCTGCACATGGGAAGCAGGGAATGAATTCCTTGTTTTGCTTTGCTTGTGCACATGGCTTTTGCTTTCCCTATTAAACTGTCTTTATCTCAACCCATAAGTTTTCTTAATTTTACCCTTCCGATTCTCTCCTCGATCCCACTGAGGGAGAGTGAGCGAGCAGCTGTGAGGTGCTTAGTTGCTGGCTGGAAAAAAAAAAAAAAAAAAGCCATAACCTTCCTCTTTCAATAAAGGGATGGAAAATAAAGGGAAAGGATCTGAACAGGCAAACGGGAAAGGGTCTGAACAGGCAAATATTTGATAAGATGAACCAATTGTTGTTTAGCATGAAGGAAGTTGTTAGGAGAGGGCTGTAACCTAACAGCATGAACACAGATCATGTTGACGTAAAGTGGCATTTGCAGCAGAGAAGCTACAGTTACGCAGGTACCTCAGTATTCACTCCACTACACAGGAAATCTTTCCAGGTTGGATTCTGTGGACTGACATCTGATTGATGTAAGGGGTAGCATTGCTAGTGTGTTCATGGCTCTTTTTGCCTTGAACAGGTGTTGATCTAACAAGTTTTGGGAGTGTTTTCTACATTAGAACTAAATTTAGGGGATTTTAAAAAAAATCACAGAAAGGTTTTCATAACACTGCAAATGTTAATGTCTTTTGCTGCCTTTCCCATTAAATTCGTAATGTTGTCAGGAAGAAGAGTAGTGCTGCTACGTTAGTTATGCTAGCTCTTCGCTATACCTCTATAAATGCTTCAGGCTGAACAACTCATAGATATGGGACAGATGTATGCAATTTAGTAAAAAAAATATTGTTTTTTAATACTATACACCGTATGAAATCACTGTCCTGTGAAGTTCTGCCACATGATTATCGATTCTTATTTTCCTGACTAGAATTCAAAAACTATTCTGCCCTTTTAAAAGTACCATTTTCTGCAACTCCTAATGAAGAACCATTTCTACCTGAAGCCAATTTTCAGCTGTTTTTCTGTCATGACAATAATTTACGTATGTCAATAAAAAACCTCAAAAAAGTTTAATATATTTAATTTGAGGGCACTTATGTAATAGTATCCTGATGTCACTAAGATTCATAAGCAACTAATAAATATACCAATCAGCTAGGGAGTCTTGAGTCCCATAGGAAATAAGCTTTACTGAGTTTTTAGAAAACTGAGAATTTTGGAGACTAAAAGGGATAACAAATTTCCTGAAATAAAAAGTAAGAGGTCTTCTATTTTTCTGTATAAGAAGGCCTGCTTGCCTCTCTCATTTGGTGAGTTTCAGAACCCACACCTGCCTTGAGCTTCTGATTCTTCTCCTCCTTAGAGGTCATACTGGATTTTCAACAGATTAAATTTATCCGATAATTGCCCAGAGCTGGAGAGTAATAATGTGTATATCGCAAGTAGGAATAAATGTAGTCAACTGAGAAGATAGGATCCACTAAAGTATTCGTCCAATTTCCTGAACATGGTATAAATGATTGTACTGAAATGGGAGGATCTGCTGGAAGCTGCAGACATTTCAGTCTGCACAACAGGACCCCAGAATTTTGAAGTCTATCGGCTGATTCCAGTAGACACGGTCTTCAAATTTCTTTTTTAGTTTGACTTTTTTAGTTTGACTTTTTAAATGCAATGCAGTTTCAGTAGACATAGTTTCAATCACAAAAAAAAAAAAAAAAAAAAAAAAAAAAAAATTCTAGTATTGCAGTGAGAGTAGACTGACATCTCCAGGAGCTTGAACCTTCCAAGTAACAGCTGTGGCCCCTGCTGAATTTTTAACTTCCATTGTGTGATTTTTTTTTTTTTTTTTTTTTTTTGAGGTAAAAATTCCTCTGGTGCAACACTGTAATGATGCAAAGTGTCAAATTGAAGTTAAATTTAGTTTACAATCATTTACATATGGTCTAATGATTGAATTGGCATTTTTCAATTAAGAACTTTGAAACAGTTAATTGTAATATCTATCAGATTATAAACATCTGTGTGTTTTTATTCTGTTTTCTGTTACCTTATTTGGTCTATTTTTTGTGCATAAGGAAAGATGCCAGAAAATTTTGGAATATAACTGAGAGGGAAAATGGAGGTGGTGGGGTAAAACTGAAAATATTCTGAACTTGGTCAGTGTTGAGGGTGTCTTAATATTTCTCTCTTTAAAAAGAAGAAACCTGATTTACAGCTTTTAAGGTCTGCAAATATTTTGTCTGATAAATCTTCTGCTATCTTTTATGCATAGCAGGTACAAATGTATACCTAGATATATGGATTGTGCATGTGTTTTTATATATAAAAAACCATGAAGAAACCATGCCAAAAAACCTAAATATTTGATTTACTCCTCTTTGGCTTTCTCTACCACAGTTCTGCTGTTAAACTGCAGTCTAGTGTGGCCTGTCACCTGTGCAGTTGTGTTACGTGTGATTTCTCCTCTCTTCCATACACTTTCCTTTAGATGACAGTCACAAGACTTGGAATAAGGTGTATTTTTCAGATAGAGAGGGGATCACTTGCCTGCTTGCTCACAGATGCCTGGGTACTGGCAGGCAAAACCAGTACAATATTGTCCTTTATTTAAGAAGCTAGAGGATGGGACTTCCTGCTTTGAAAGCACATACAAAACTTTAAGTTCAATTTATTTTCTTCCGTCCCGTGCCCCCCCCCCCTTTTTCCAGTGGTACTTGGTCTTGGAAATAAAGACTCTTACTATGCAAAAATAGGATATTGGGTTTGCAAGTGAGTAGGTGAATTTATATATTCAATGTCGATAAATTGGACAACACTCTCTTCATGTAAATCTGTTACTCCACAATTAACTTTGGCTTTACTCTTTTGAGTGGCAAAGGGACTTCTGTTTGACCTCTGTCTCTGACCATTCCAGAGCCAGCAGTTACGGCCACACGTGGAGTGGCAGCTGGTGGCTGTGAAATCCAGGTGCTTGTGTTGGGAATGTATTTTTACAGCTGTGCCATCTGGGTCTTTGGACATTTTCTTTTACTGTGTTTTAGCTGTCTTCACTTCTGGCTTTTCTGGACAGTGGAACAGCCTGTGGGGTGCTTGCTGGGTCAAACCATTTATGATAGCCCCTTGTCATCCTTGATGCCATTCACCTTGAATCACTCTTAAGTGAGAGCAATTTAACTCCATTTATGCATTATTTGAAAGAAACAGAACAGTTGGTCTTGAAATTTGGGAAGGCCATTGGGTATATTAAATATTACATAAGCATGATCTGCTGTAGATTTTTTGCTCTGAAGATCATTTATAGGCCAGAAATAAAATCATCATCCTCTTGTCTCAAAGCACTTCATGTAATTGTATCATTTTATCTCTTTATTATTTCATAGGATCTCTGAAACTTTTCCCAGAGCAGGTGGCACTGTTTCCTTAGCACCAAGTGTTTGATCAAAAGATTAAAGGTATACTGCATTGTTAATGAAAAGTAGTATTTAAAACATTCTTCTAGTATAATTCAGTGTTATAGTGCAAGTGTTCCCTGTCAAGAAAATACGTAATTGGGAGAGTTGGACCAATCTGACAATTAAAAGTGGTTGAAAACTTTGCTCAGGGGAGAGCTCTCTTTTAAAGTACTTTTTTAAAAACTGCCTGTATAATGTAAGGTAATACGAAGTTATGTATCGGTGAGTTATCCAGATCAAGACCCTCTTACAAAGTTTATGCTGCACTTTATAAAAATGCCAGAGCTGGCAGTGAGTAGCAGCATGGGTCGTACTCGGACGCTGCACTGAATCCCAGAGACAGGAAGGCAAAAGCCACCTTTCGCAGAGATGGGGACGAAGGCAACTGTGCTTCGTAGTGACAGGGAGAGCAGCTGAGCCAGACTCTCATGCCCTGCTTCCACCCTGACCTGCAGGACACTTCCTCGGGGTGAAAAGGAGGTCAGTTCATTTTGCAGACGCAAGAAGCCATTCAATCCACCACTTGTGCGCGGCGGCTGCCGAGGGTGCCAATTAGTGGCAGCTGTATTGGTGGGGTTCGGGCTGTGGACAGCTGGCTGCTTGGAGCTGAACCCAGACACCCCTCTCCTTCCACACGGAAGTAAAAAATAGAGGAGGCGGACAGCAGCATACTTTTTACCTTCTAGGTGATTAGTTTTATTTATTTTCAGTTTTTCCATCACCTTTTATTACTTTTGTTTTGCTTTGTTTTTACATTGCTCTGCTAGTTGGCATTATACCTATGCGATATTCCTTCTAATGGAGCGATGTTGGTTGTGATATATACTTCAGCATAGATTCAAGATCTTCTTGTCTAGCAAGGGCATGCTCGTTATCTGAGATGATATGAAAGTGGACTAGATAAGGGAAGAAACTGGGAATCCTGGAAGAGCCCCGGTAAAGCATGAGGGAAAACTTTATTTAAAAACTTTTGAACATATTTTTTGAAGTGTGAGCTGAGCCAATAATTCAGTTTAGATCCTACTGACAGCCTGCAAGTACAATTCAAATATCTGAAACTATCTTCAAATTCAGAAGACAGGGTGAAGGCTGTAAGATGAACTACCCTCTGGTCCTTAGACAAAGTCTGTCTGGGTCATGTTTGGGAGGCTGCTGTGGAGAGGCTTCTTTTACTGTCTCCCTCCTCTGCGTTGGAATTACTTTATCATTTCCTGTGTGAAAAAATGGAAAGTCTGATGTATAAAAAGGCTCCCGAGTCCTAATGACAAAGATTTTTTCTGAAATCTTTGCATTTCAGATTTAAAAGATTTTTTCAAAATCTTTGAAACACTCTGAAGGTGTCCTTTTTTCAAGAGGATCCTTGAGAGAAGAAAAAAGTACACCATCACAAAGCTGCCTGTTTTCTTAAATAAAGAGTAAAGGGAACTGGATCATCAGGCTTGTTTTAGCCTCAGCACCAACGTATCTTAAGTAGAAACTGTGAAAATACTTCTTTTTGGAACTTGGCAAACACACAGAGAAAAGTAATAAGTAAAAGTACATATTACCTCATCTATAGGAAACCCTATAAACTGCAGCAGCTCCTTTAGGTTGTTCTGTTGCCAAAGAACACATTTCAGTCTTCATCTTGTATATGAGCAAGATTTGCAAAGAGTTTACTGTTATTCAGTAAAATACCAGTTCTCTAACTGGCTTCTTCTCAGCCCTACTGAAATATAATGCCTTGAGGCTGCCTATGTGGTAATTTTCACTGCTTCAATTTTGTACAGTCTATCTTTACCTGGAAAAATGTATATCTTGAAGAACTGTTATAGTTACATTCACTAACTTTTGTAATGCATACAGTAGCTCTGCCATGGAAACAAATCTTGCCTCAGTAAGAGTGACAGCAAACAGATGACCTGTCCATGACTGCTTCAGCCTTCCGTAGTGCCTGTGTTCAGGACTCAAAGGGAAGATCCTGTGGAGGATGTAATATCATCCAGAAAGCATTCTCTGTGTATGTTCATGCATATGTGTATGTTTCCATCTATAGATAGGGGCATTACGAAATGAGAATTTGCATCCATAATCCTAACAAAAGGAGAGTTACAAATCTGGATGCTTCAGCTGGTCAGAGTGTGACTGACTGCCACATAATTTGCTTCCTGCTTGTACTCGCTGGGATACACAATGGTTCCCTCCGCCGTTCTTCAACAAACTGCTCTTCTTCGTATCCAGGCCTGTATCATATAGCGTCCTGCTTCTCACTCATCACCTCATTTCTCTCTTACATTGTCTTCTCCATACTGGTGGTAATTTGAAGTCATTGGGCCAAGTTCTGTGTGGGTTTATGATTGGGCCTGGCAAGACCTTAGCAACTTTTTCAACGTGGCAAGTCTCCCACTAAGGAAAATGAGGCTGACAACTGGGGCTTGAAGGCAATGCTAGCTCAAAGGTGTGCTTCTTGCCTCCTCATCGTCACCTTGTTGGAGCTGAAGTTCGTCTCCGGTTCAGAAATACTGCCTATCCCAGAACACTTAAATATTTTGCAGGAAAAACATATACTTGAGTTTATGATAGCACTTGATTCTCTCTCTCTTTTTCCTCTCCCTCTCTCTTTTTTTAATCTGTCAATTTTTACTCACATCTGTCAATTCACATACACATATCATCTGTTTTAACTAGGGAAGGGTTAAATGAAGGCCTTCTCATTTTTTTTTTTTCTTATGTGGGACACTGTCACACTTCTGAAGTTAAAATTAACATACAAATTATATTGCTTGTTCTTTGAAGACTGTATATAGCATAGCAGCAGTGTTTAATCAGTGTTCACCTGACTATTTTAAGGAAACTAAGGAAGTTAAATAAGTTGTCAAAAGGTGTATATTTGCTAAGGAGGGGTCTGCAGATCCATTTCAGAGGGAAAAATTATATGTCAAGAAAGCAAAAGCTGAAAACCACTGTGTTAGGATAGTGCATCCACTTTTCCTTTGTCTTCTACATTCCGGGCAGGAACTGGAGCAAAGAAGGACAGAAAAAGTATATGCAGCAAGAGGACTTTTGAAAGTGCAGCCTTTGAATAGACATAAAATATTTGTTTTTCTACTTTATTTGGTTAATGGTTGAATTAATTTGATTTTCTTTTTGATTAAGGATTTACTATAGGAAACAAGTATTTTACTTATTCTTGATGCTGGTTTAGTAAAGTCTCAAACTATTTTCTGGTTTATTTTTTCTGCTTATTTTCTGGGTTCATTCAGTCTTTAATATTCTTGGTATAGTGTGGTGATTAATACTACGTAGGTATCATGGTGAATGTTTTGTCCTGTAGAAAGCTCCTTACTGAAAATCTGAATGAAAACAGTGACTTATTTCATATAGTTCACCAAGCAGGATTTATTAAAAGCTTTGTTTATACAATGTGGTTAGATAAAAAGATATAAAAGTTAATACCTCTGTTTTCAGTGCTGCAATCCATGTCTCTTTGTACTAATATGAAATCAAATTATCTGAAAATATAACAATGCAAATGCATACTAAATTTTGATCCAATATGACTCATAAAAGCTGTAACAAATTAGTAAATCTGAAGAGGCATAACTGTTATTTTAAGCACTGTCTATAGTCTGGTTTAAGAGTAACAGGTACACTATGCCTGTTAGGTACTTTTAATTATCTTTGACTTATAGGTAGTTGAGAAAGTGACATAACAGCAGCAAAGGGATAAAGCTGGGCTGTGATGTACGTGAAAGTGTGAAAGCTAGAATTGTCAAGGTCTACTCTTCTGCAAAACATACCTTCTGCAGGCAGTAGTTGCAAGATCATTAGCTGACAATATAGGATTGTGGCCTGGGCCTCTGTAAAAATGCCAAATGAAAAATAAGACTATTAAAGCTCACTTTTGAAATTCACGTACTTTCAACTTCTGACTTCATTCATGGTACTTGATAGGAGATTGTATTTGCTTAGGAAGGAAATAAGACAGGCATAACAAGCTGAAATGTGTTTCTTAGTACATCTGTCACCAACAAAATCCCATTGTGGAAAGGACTGGGTCAGTGTGCACAGAAGAATTTAATAATAATAATAAAGATAATAATAATAATGAAGCATCTTCTTTGTAAGTGGGGTGGTCCATTCAGCTCATGCATTAGTGCTTGCACTACAGAAGACTAGTAATTTATTGATGCAGATGGCTATGTAAAGTGCATGCAATTTGTGAGAGGGCTTGACCCTTGACTGATGGGCCATATGTTGCAAAGCCCCAGAGGCATCGTTTGACTGAGTTTTCTTCCTCTCTCTGTCTCTGCACCTATGGTCCTTGTTCAATCACCACATACTGAACTATAGACTTACTAACTCCCCCAATAAATCTCCAACTAATGGCTCACGAAGGCTATAACTTAACCCTTTACATGCAAAAGGGCATGTAATTTTGCATTGCATTTTCCACACTCATTGAAATAAATATTACATGACCTAACTAGTTATGAAGGACCGAGATGTGATAAAATATGACCACCTGCAGGCTTGTCATTGTCTGTGTAGTCCAAATTCACTTGGAGCATTCTCAGACTTTATTGTCTATGTGATGATATTGAGAGCTGTGCCCTAAATGCACGCTTCGATTGTACGTTACTGTTGAGTTGCATTTCTAAAATACCACTAGTGAAACACAGTGGAGTACCTAATGTTTCTACCTTACTATCTTACCTTGTCTGCTACTCTTTTTATATTCTGATAGGGTTAATAGTAAGTTCTTCATGACCTAGGCATATGTCTTCACTTACGATTTGACAGTTTTTTTCCCTAATAGATTAAAATGTATCAACATTTTTCTCTCATGCGAACCCCTTTCTTAAGAGCAGTTAATGTATTCATGTGCAGTAAAATTACAGCTGCAATTTATTTCATAGACGGTCCTTAAACTGTACGCTGCTGCAAGGCGCTCCTCAGCTAGGCTGGCAAGTGGGGTTCTGCGTTGCTGTCTGCAGTAGGAGCTGTAGGCTGCTGTATAACAAAGCAGCCCTGTAAGAGAGTTGATTGTTGCCACTAAGCTATTTTTTCATAAGAAGCAGAACAAGCTACACAAAGCAAGATTCAGTGGTGAAGTCTATGTAAAATTAATGCTGGTATAGCTCTTTTAAATATTAAGAAGTAACCCCATACACCTAGCTAATGTCGTTACAGGGATTCAGCTTTAAAATGTTGACTTGTAACTACACAGGCTGATTTTTTTTCAGTAACTTAAAAAAGCAGAGGAAGAAAACCATTCCAGGTAGATAATGACTATTCTTTCAATGAAAAGTAGTGCGAGGTGATAGTTTAGCTGGGTGGAAGTCAGTGGGAGTTTTAGCATTGACTGCAAGGTCATGACTTTACCTAGAGAGAGCTGCGGCATTTGTAGGTAAAGGGACACTATTTTATTTTTTTTTTTTACACTGGTAAAGCCTTATGTAGTAGTTTCATGTGAGAAGCTTTTTCTGATTCTCCCAAGTTTATTCTGGCAAAACTCTGGTTAATAATGGGATGCTGAGCACTGTGGCAGTGCTCAGTTAATTTTTTATATATTTTTGCACTTAGAAAAGGTATGAAAACTTTAATTCACTTAGGTAGTCATCATTCTGTAGTTTAAAGGCTGTGTACAGGTGATGCTTTTGTGCATGATTCTTTAGAGGCAGAAATGGAAAAAAAACGCAGAGCAATTTTGAGTTCTTCAGTGAATCTGAACTAGTTACGGTCTGGAAAAAAGTGAGCTCATGGTGAGCTGATGTAAATTCATAACTTTCTTAAAACTGCTTCTTTAGCAGTTTGCAATGCAGTCAGAAAGTGAAGTTCTTTCAGCAGAAATCATGTGTATTAATAATCAGTTGCCTGTATTAAGGCTCATAGGTTTGGCGGTTTTATTCATATGGATTCCTTTTTCTGTACTGTAGGCTCTGCACCATTATTTTATTACAAGTCTTCAGGCTTGAAGCATTCCATGTAACCAGAAGCCACTGATAAGCATTCTCTCCTGAGGTTATTATTTCACAATTAAAGTGATGATATTGAAAACATCGATGGCAGTGGGATTCACAAGGGCAGAGGTCTTTACCATTTCCTAGAATACCAGAAGCAGTTGAAAACACCATTTTTCAAATTTCCTACGTACATTAGTCCCCATGGAAGATCTGTATATGGATTTCAGTATATGTTCTGAATTAATTGGGCTAGCCTATAATTTGATGTGCATTTTATACAGATTCAGTCAGAATTTGATCTGCGTTTCAACTCTGGTATCCCAGGTGCAATTGTATACTGCACCCAGTTCTGTTTCTGTGGTGACCACCTTTGTTCAGATTGAGTCAGCTTTGTTTCCTTAGTGTAGCCATTCAAATCATTCAGAGTCCCAATCAAAACACACAAGCTGGGTAGAACAATATAAGGAACATATTTAGTGTTTTCCAGCTAAAACAACCTAGATAAAACTGTAGGAAAGTGTTCCAGTATTATGCAGATAGATCATCTGTCTGTGTCAGTGTCAACAAAAGGTCCGGAACTGGCCAACCTGAAATATTAGAAGCCAGCAAAGTTTTTTCCTGCTGATCGTAAAAGAAGTTGTAGAAAGCTGTCCAGAAGAAACTGTGTTACTGAGAGGGCACATTGCTGAAAGTCATTACCCTCTTAGTTCCAGGGAGCAGTTTGTGTGTTATAACTACCATAATACATTACATGCCATGTAGTGAAATAGTTGAAAATTAGTCTTGTTTTACTCATTTTTTTAAAAATTTTGGACGTTTTATTTAGAATAGGTGTTTTTATTGCATGCTTTTCCCAGGTGAAGGGAACTTAAGGGAACGAAAACGATTAAATTAATTCTAGTTCAAGGCGGTGCAGTTTTCAATAGCTACTGCACAGTTTTTCCAGCTTAGATGTCCTATGCAGAATTTGAATTGATACCCATCAATGGTTTGGACCAGTCTGAAATTGTATAAGTGGTACTGATCTGAGGGAGATTTTTAAAAAAAAAAAAAAAAAAAAAAAAAAAAAAAGATGGTTGCACCGTAGTGGGCACCACAAATTCTGAATTCACTTCCTACTTTTGCCATGGTACGCTATATAATCCTGAGCAATTTGCTGCTCCTGGGCATGCCTGAGTTTTTAATCTGAAATAGTTTGACTGTCTTGGTTTGTTGAAGTTTATTACTTACCTCCCACCTCCTAACCAGATGTATAAGCTAACAAAAAAAAAAATCCCTGCATAATTCCAACATAGTAAAATGTAGGTCTAGAAATTAAGCTTTTATTGCTAGGAGTATCTTGAAAGATGCTAAGTCTGATACAAGTGAAAAATTATTGATACCTGGTAGAATAAAGCTTCACTTAAAAGTTTTCTGGGTTGTTTCTTTGTTTTTGTTGGGGGTTTTGTTTGTTTGGGGTTTTTGTTTTTGTTTGTTTGGGGTGTTTTGGGTTTTTGTTTTTGTCTTTGGAAAAGGTAAGGAGAATAAGTTCTGTTCTGTCCAGCAGCTTGAACCACTTTTACAATCAGGTCAGCTAAACAATTGACAAGTTCTCCAGCCAAATAAGAGAATTGTCAGTTATGCCATTTTACATTTAGAGTAATTTCATTGATGCCGTTGGAATTCTATTGTCTAAAACCTGATGTAGCTATCATCAGATTTTGAGTGTTAAGGGAAAGGGACCTTGTGAACAGATTTTGGAGATGCAGAAAACAGATCATAAAAACAAAGCCCTTTTGTTTAAGGGACTTTTTTCAGTCAGAGTATAATTTTTTTGTATGAAAATCTTTTTTAATAAGAGTGGTACACCAGGAACAGCAGAGAGATCTCAGTCTTGCAGAATTATGATTTATTTTTGTTCTTCATCTCCCATTATAGTTTATTCACAGCAAGCTTTTATCCTGAAGAAACCGTAATTGAATTGATGTTGAAGAGAAAGTTGACACACATAAATAATAAAAAGGACGGCTTATGTCTCTATATATTTCAGATGCATTTTCATTGTGACCAAAGGCTCTAAAGACACAAATTGTAAATTTCAGCCACTTCCTTCAAGATTAATTTATTATACCATAATCTTTGTTTATGATACAGGCAGAATAGCTAAGTAATATCAAATAAATCAGAGTCTTTTACCATTATAACCTGAAGCACTTTATCGTATTGTATTTTCTCTCCCTCCATGAAATTTTAGGCACACAATTTAGTACACTTGAGATACACATAATGAAAATAAGACTTTTATATTGCTGATGAAAGCTAAGACAACCAAGTATTTACTTCACTTACCGAAGAGATGGTAAGGATTATTTGGGGCTATTCTAACTCTGGTAATGATACCACACAATTTCTTTCTGAAAAAGTCATCCTTACATATACAGACAAATTATCAGTACCATCACCTGTATTTTGTATTTGCTGACTCATGAGCTATTAAGTGCACTTAATGGGGTGGATGTCAGGAAGACAGCAGTATGACCACTGCTAGGACATCAACTACGGGGGAGAGGGGTTTGTTAATCCTTTTGTGTATGGGCCTTATTTTAATTCAGTTTGCACAGCCTGATCCTGCTTGCCATGTATTTCAAGAGGAGTATGACTGAGACCAATCATCATCTCTTTCTCTGATTTCAGAGTTCCCTTTTTGCTGATTAGTGCAGAGATTTTAATCTACAATTTTATTTACAACAGTCAGAGCAGTCTCAGTGGAATAAAGGAAGCTCAGGAGGACTGAGCAGGTTCTGCAAAGTTGTTATTTGTTGCTGCATATACTTAAACTGTGCTACAGCTAGCTTTTTGGTTAAAGTGCTGAAAGCATGTAAACCACCTACTGCTATACTCATCGATGCTGTGATGCTTGTCACAGTATAAATAGGAAATTTGTTTTCTTTCATGATTAAGTCAGCTCCCAGTATATTTTTCTTGGGTGAAATATAAGAGTCCTGTGTGTATTTGTTTGTGTGCCAGTTTCAAAACAGAGCCTTATCCCTAGATAGAAATTAATGTGTCAGGCATTACCCAGAAGAGTATTTATAAGCAGCAGCTGAAGAATTAAGGGAACAGAGGAGTTGTGTAAAGCAAACAAAGGTACGCTGTATGATTAAATCACTGCTTGATGTGCTGTTCTTAGACAGTTTGTTTGCCATAGAAATCCACCCATTATCTTCTTATTTTTTGTGTTGGTCTGATTTTAGTGTTCCCATGAAAAGCTGATAACTTTAATAAATAGTGGAAACCAACACAATGGGAAGGCAGAATAGAGAATTCATTATCTATATGTCAAAAGCTGTTTCATGGATGTGGGGGGGTTCTATATCAAGTAGTGGAGGCTCAGGAATATAGGATAATATCATAGTAAAAATGTTGTTTTCCCCATTACTTTCCCAGTACAATTTCTCACTGTTTCCTCATAGAATGAATATATTCATGCAATCTTCTACCCAGGTTTGGGAAGACCTTTTTTTTGCCTTCTGAATGCCTTTATTAGGTAATGTAACACAATGCAGCAGTATTATTTTCTATGACCTTTCTCAGTCTGTAGTTCTGGGATGTAGGTCGGTATTTTGTTTTTTTTTTTAAGTGAACTCATACATTTCCCTGCAGGTAGCTTAAGGGAACATTTAATTTTAAGCATTTATTTGGTTAATAATAGCACTGATATAGGAGAAGGAGTAGGTGACTGTGATTTTACTCTGAGTGAAAATGTTCCATTTCTGCAAACTGTTCTGCATTATCAAGTTACACTATTATCTAAATACTTTTAAATAACTCTTTAGCCTGGGGAGAGGAAAGACAACTGTTGATAAAAGATCTATTTTTTTTCCTCTTCCAGAATATTACCAATTTTTCTCAGAGGAATAAAGTGTAACAAAGAGCAGAATGCATTATCTTTTCTAATGTGTAGAAATGATGGAAGGGAAAGTAGGAAAACTCTTCAATATTTGTGTTGGGTTGGTGTCCAGATGATCCGTGCTTTGGGAAAAGGCGTGAAGGTTTTCATTGTGGTTCTGCAATTATTTTTATTTTGCTGTGTTTTCAAGACCTCAAAAGAGTGACCTGTAAAACCATTTGAAAGTCATAGCTAGAGGCAACATATAACCTCATGATAAAATGAAACAGAACATTTCCTTGCCAGTGTTGTTGTTTGCCTGATGGCTTGTCTGATAGAAGATGGGGCCTTTCTGGACAGCACACTTTAAGAGACCTTGAGGAAGTTATGAAAGTTATGCTTTAAGGTGCTGAAATGATGTTGAGTTTGTGTGTGTTTTCTCTCTTAAAATGAAGAAAGGAGTGCATTTTCAGATTTTTTAAAAATTCCCTTTCTACATATGGGTAAACTGAGGCACAAAGGAATTCACCTGCTTGCTTTTCAAGGGGGAAAAAAAAGACTCAAAAATAATTGGGAATAGAGAATATCGATCCTCTGCCTTCTCTATGTCACCAGTAGATAGGCCACATTGAATGAAAGATTAAAGCTTTCTTAATCCATGAGTTAAGAATGGCCATTCAGCTTGTGCATAATAAAGTGATTTAGATAAGTTGTTTCATTAGTGACAGTTTGCTTGCTGCACTTAAACCAATCCTTTTTCAGTTTACCAAAACAAAAAAAGTTCCAAGATACTCAGTCATCATTTTCTGAGTCTGTTTGCTTACCTAAGCACATATCCAAAATCATTTAGTTTTGAGATTGAGTTGGAAATCTCAGAAGAATAAACTTCTCTATTTGTATTTCTGATTTCATTTACATTCAAAATGAGCTATCTTGCTGTGGAGAATCACTCTTTTCTCTGTGTCTTGATTGGATTTTATGCAGGAGATGTTGAGAAGTTAAACCAGAATTTTATTATTACCATGTTAGTGTAGCCCTAAAAGTAAAGCTTTTATTTTAGCTGAAGTAATTTGTTTCTAAATAGGCTCTGAAAAGGGAATTCTGTCTTATTTTTGTGGTGATGCAAAAAAATGATTACTTGTGTTTAGGATAATCCATAGGGAACAGTCCGTTATTCTTATATTGACATTAATGCAGTAAAAATGGTCTTTCTAACCAACAGGATTACTAGTGAAAACAAAAAATTGGCCTTCCTCACCAAAAAAAAAAAAAAAAATAAAAAAAAAAATTAACCCCCCCCCAACAGCAACAACAAAAAAAGTAAGTAGTACTTTTTGAAAAGTACTTGGCCAGAAAACAAACCCTGCCAAATTGTCCCTCAAAATTGAGCAGCTTAGTCTCGTGTCTCATGTGTAGCTGAGGAAGTGCTCCCTCAGTGTTGTGCTCAAGTGTGTATGTGCCATTGATGTTGTAAGCACCTGACTGCCACTTCACGTTTCAGACTTTATACTTCATAATTAACCAAAAGTGTAAATAATGTAAATGGTTCATTCCTGGAAGTCATTTATTCTTGTAACTCAGCCATCTAATTAATCTTTGGGGAACAAAGAAAACAATAGGACTGTGTCTGAAATTGTACTGAACTAGTGGAAATGAGATACACTTTAGCATCTCGGAAGGAAGCTAAAACAGCTTGACAGAGGAAGAAGATGGTGAAAAGCAGCCGCTTTAGAAAACGGCAATTGATTCACTAACCATCACAGCATCAGTCCATTCAAGAGGCTTGTGAAGATCCCATTTCAGGTCTGGATCAAAGGAGCTAAATTAAAGCAGGCTTCCTGGAAAGGAGTGAAAGAGAAAAGTAGCATTAGGGAAAGTAGGAGGGCAACTGAGTCTATGAGGAGTATTGATTCTGAATTTTTCATCAGTCACATGAATTTAAAATCAAATTACTTACCTATTGTGACATTGTAATCCTGCATATTCCTTTACAACTCTCTTTCCAAGTTACAACATTCTCTTGCTGAATGTGCTGTTTAATAACAGATCCTCAATGCAGTGTACCCAGTTTATCATTTCTTCTCCGAAAATTGCAAGTAGTTCCTTATTCTAAGTAAAGCAGTTTACAGTGGTTGCTCTTCAGTAGCAATACTGCCCAATTACATCAAATATATCCTCTGCTTATCCTAAGAAGAGAGAAATATCATGGTATCATGAATATCTATTATGTCATAACACTTGGTAAATGGCAAATTTTTAATGGGAGCCACATTATGCCTTAATGTGAGCCAATTTTACAGTGCATATAACTGTAAAATCTTTTCCATCTTTCCAAATAAATTCTCTTCTGTTTGATGAGTACGAGTGTGATAATAGCTCTTGCAGTGAAGATGGCAAAAGTGCAATTTCATATAGAATAACAGTATATCTGAGGATTCTTTGAGGAGATACATTCTTTTTCCCCTGAAAATATTTTATTTTTTGCCAGTAGAATATTTTATTTTGGAGACAGTAATTACTTTCAAAGCATCTGTCTGTATTTTCCCAGACTTAAGCATCTGAATATTGGAAAGTGTTTATAATGAAGTGATAAAAACATTTTTATGTTAAGCTAGGCAAACTGTGCAAACTGTTGAACTTGAGCTATGCAGCCATTTTATGAATAAACTTATGAGTAAACTTATTAAGGCTACATAATTGTTTTGCTTACCTTGTTGATACAACTGATTGAATTTTGTGTTTGAAAAGACCTTGTCAAGTCCATAGAATAAGACTATATTTTAAACTTCCTTAAAATGTAGTAAGGAATAACTGGCAGATCATCTTACCTGGTTAAATTGCAAGATTTCAATGGAGAGCAAACCAGTGAAACTTTCATTTTTGTGAATAACCACCAGTAGTCAAAAGCAGTCCACTTATTCCCTTTTCAGGCACAGAGGAATATGCAACAGTCTGAAAAAAATGTTATGTGTTTTATTGTTGTCAAGTGATCGTCACCATTTTTTTTTTGAGCTTGACAAACCTAGCAGTGGGTGTGACAGTTCCTGACAGGAAGTTGGGGTAATAGAGAGCTCATGGGTATGCTGAGGCTGAGTCAGGCAGCATGTTTCACGGCCTCTGAGAAGATGAATTGTTAGGGTGAAGGTCTTCGGGAATAGAGTCCAGTCCTGGAAGTCAATAGATGTATTTGCAAAACAATCAAATAGAGTGCAATACCTACTTTCTGTTGCTCCTGAAGATGTTTCTGTGCATTTGTGGTGGAGTATGCTCTTTTTGGATTTCTAGGAAGAAATGCACCTTTTTTTTTGGTCTATTAGGATAATTTTTGGGGGTGTACACAGACAATTGTGGTACTCTTCATAGTTGCAGAGGTGCCTTGACCTGTGTTGACCTGGCACTTCCTGCTGCAGGCATATATTCAGTTCCTAATCCTGAATGTACCAGCATGCAAGGGAAGCAGTCAGTATGCATTGCAAATGGCTAAAATATACAACTTCATTTTGTTGCGTCATTTTTTTAAAAAACAGAGTCATAAAGATCCCATACAACCTTGCAGCAGCAGTTAGCTGCAGAGTTAGATCTTCTGACTGCCAGTGCAGACTTTCATTACTAAAGGTGAAGAAATGTGGACAGAACAGCCAAAGAAGAGAGAAGCATCATGTGTCTTTCTATAACTATTAGAAACATGCATAGTGACTGATGGTTGAGATAATTGCTTTTGTTCCTTTAAGAATTTGATCGGTGTTAATGGTAGGTAGAGAAACTAAGGCAATAGAGTTGATACGGTCAGTTTGAAAGAGATTGTGACTGTCTTGGGAAGACTGTAGTTTGATGCGTAAAAACTCGAGATGTTTTTCCATTTCTAATATAATTGATCAGGTGCAGCCTGCTATTGAATTCATTTGCAAAATATTTCTTCAGAGTTAAGACCTTGTGTAATGCCAAGAGCTTCAAATATGCCAAAATATAAATAACGCTGAATAAAAAGAGGTTAAGTTTAGCTTTCATACACTTTTGGCATCTTTGTTAAGTACTTTGTTCTCTAAGGTAAAAGACGTAACAATTTTTTTTTCCACTCTAACTTCTAGCTAGGCGGTACCAAAGTAGCCAGTTCTGCCCAGGTCTAGTAAATCCTATCCTCATGTTGGACTATTTAGAGAGTATATATAAAACCCAAAGATTAAACCACAGATCTTACTTGTATATGGATGAACTTCTGAGGTATAGAATTTCAACACACAAAAAAAAAGCCTGGAAATGTTTTTTCAACTTGTTTTTGAAGAAATGAAAGTTTGCTTCCTCTTCTTGTTTTGAGTTTTAACATACAAAGCAAATATTGTTTTAAAATTTCACAATCATTAAGCATTTTAATTTAAATTGTTTAAAGACAAACAAAAAAACCCCCTGCAATGTTGGTCAAAACGATGTAAAAATTAATTGCATCAGTTTGCCAGATATTTTGTGATTTGTTTATTTGTTTGGTATAGCTGTTTTCAGGCATACTTGCTTCTCAGAGTGTGTCATAGAATATCTTTTGCAATTGCTCAGTAAAAAAAAAAAAAAAAACATGTATAGTTGAATAAGGTAAAACACACAATAAAGTGCTGAAACTGAAAAACAAAAATGAGATAAAAGGATGTGGATGTTGTCTACCTAGATTTTACTAAAACCTTTGACACTGTTTCCCACAGCATACTCCTGGAGAAACTGGCTGCTCACGGCTTGGATGGGTGTACTCTGTGCTGGGTAAAAAAAATGGCTGGATGGCTGGGCCCAAGGAGTTGTGGTGAATGGAGTTAAATCCAGTTGGCAGCTGGAAGTTGTGTTCCCTGTTTCTCAGTATTTGGGCCAGCTCTGTTTAACATCTTTATCAATGATCTGGATGAGGGGATCGAATGCACTCTCAGTAAGTTTGCAGATGACACCAAGTTGGGTGGGAGTGTTGATCTGCTTGACGGAAGGAAGGCTCTGCAGAGGGATCTGGACAGGCTGGATTGATGGGCTGAGGACAATTTTATGAGGTTCAACAAGGCCAAGTGCCGGGTCCTGCACTTGGGTCACAGCAACTCCATGCAATGCTGCAGGCTTGGGGAAGAGTGGCTGGAAAGATGCCTGGCCAGAAAGGACCTGGTGGTGTTGGTTGACAGCCGGCTGAATACGAACCAGCAGCGTGACCAGGTGGCCAAGAAGTCCCATAGCATCTTGGCTTGTATCAGAAAGAGGGTGGCCAGGTGGCCAGCAGGGTGAGGGAAGTGATCATCCCCTTGTCCTCGGCACTGGTGAGGCTACACCTTGAGTGCTGTGTTCAGTTTTCGGCCCCTCACTGCAAGACAGACACGGAAGTGCTGGAGTGTGTCCAGAGAAGGGCAAGGAAGCTGGTGAAGGGCCTGGAGCACAAGTCATATGAGGAGCAGCTGAGGGAGCTGGGGTTGTTTAGTCTGGAGAAAAGGAGGATGAGGGGGGGAGACCTTATCGCTTCTTGAGAGGAGGTGGTAGCAAGGTGGGCATCAGTCTCTTCTCCCAAGTAACAAGTGATGATAGGACAAGAGGAAATGACCTCAAGTTACACCAGGGGAGGTTTAGATTGGATATAAGGAAACATTTCTTTGCTGAAACGGTTGCCAAGCATTGGAACAGGCTGCCCAGGGAAGTGGTGGAGTCACCATCCCTGGAAGTGTAGATGTGCATGCTGGTTTTGCTGGGATAGAGTTAATTTTCTTCATAGTAGCTACTATGGGACTATGTTTTGGATTTATGCTGAAAACAATGTTGATAATGCAGAGATGGTTTTGTTATTGCTCAGCAGGGCTTGCACAGAGCCAAGGCCTTTTC